>JAMKCH010032280.1:0-60541 GCA_023653785.1 Ophioderma brevispina | reverse complement strand
TTTTTACTACTTTCATAATATATTTTTATAAACTTAAGCACAATTTCTCAATCCCGGTTCAAATACTTTCGCGAGGTAGAAGTAGCACTATTGGATTCATGTGTACTATTTTATAAGAAACCATCCTCTGTGCATTGACGTGTGCAAAGTGGGCCCCAGTCAGTTTTTCATACCTCCTCGCTCAATATTCGATTTTTATCCAATTGTCTGTACACGAAAACCATGAATGTAATAGTAGACATTTTTGATATATTTTTTTGGATCTTTTGTCTCTTGCAAAATCTCTTTTAAACACTAATTGCATTTTTCAGTTTTAATTAAGATTGAACATTTAATAGTGTGTATTGATGTTGGCAGGAAAGTTTGAACATAAAAAACCTTTTGATTTTCAAAGGGTTTTAAATGCCATGGTATTTTTTTTTTTTCCGCCAAGTTATGATAATCAGTCTTCATTTTTAAAAGGTTTGCACTTCAATGATCAACGCAATCTTTATTTACTCCGTTTATAATTCAAGAGTATATGAAAAAAAATAATATATTTTCAAATTTCAGTTAATTTTACTTGTGCATGATCATGTATGACAATGATATTTTGATCGCAATGCCCCCTAGGTCACTTTGTTTTAATTTATGTCCGTTTGCCGACAGGAAATTACCAAATTACAAATTTCGTCCCAAAGGTAAGACTGTCCCAATAAAAACTATACCATCAACTAAAAATTATGAAAAATAAATTTTGTGATTTTTAAGTTTTTTCAATTTTGATTTTATTTGTAGAGCAGATCCTAAGCGAAATCCTCGCTTTTATTTCCTTCCAATCCGATTTTGATGGACCCTAAGCGGAGATATTGTGAGTCTTGAACCGAAAAGGATAAATACCACTGGCCAGTTTTTCACCTGAAGGTTCAAGAAACTAAGGTATAATGCGTGTAGCATCTTGTGGGGATAAACCTTTTCAAACAAAGATTATTGTACAGATCAGAGTATAAGTATTATCATGCATTGAACTGATCATAGATTATTTTTCAGTGAAATCACAGAAATCATTATGTTGTGGGTTAAATGAGGAACTCACTCTCAGGGTGACAATAATCATGAAGTCATGGAAATTTGGGGAATTTGACTGCTGAAACTAATGTAACAGTCAACAAGTCTGTTGAGGGACAAATGTGTGGACAACGCTCTAATGTGGAGGGACAATTTATCCTTGAAATTTATCCTATTCCCCACTGCCTCCAAGATGCAAGGGAGGAATATGATGAAGCAAGCAGTGTTCAACAAAGAGCAATAAAGGAAAGGATGGTTGTGTTCAAAGATCTCAGTTTACTTTCAACAAGGATGTTTTTATGGTTCTACCTTCTGCTGAAATCTGGAGTAAAGCTGAGACAACAAGACCGTTTGGAATTGAATTTCCCAATGCTACACGTATTTATTAGCAATTGCGACATTATAAAGTTATAAATTATGTTATATCACAAGAAGCGGCACTTTATACCTACTTTTTATTTTAATTTTCAATAAAGAATGTCTTGAAAGTGATTTTCAATGGCAACTTTGTTGATATCAGGGTAGCCGAAATTGGCCCAACAGGTTTTTCAACTGTCTCAGCTAATTAGCCATAACTCCTGAACCAGACCCCCAAATTACACCAGCTAAAAATCTCATGAAAACTGGAACACTCCTAAAAAGAATCAGTAAAACTTCAGTTGAGATGAACTTAAATTTTTGGCCCAAAAAATTAATCTTTGATTGTATAGTTTTTTTTGGGACAGTCTGTAGATCAACTCCTTACGTAAGATGAGGTACTGCAAATTCGACGCGAATCCGAGAATCGATTCGCGCCCGATTGTTCACACGCGAATAAGAGTTGATTTGCGTATAACCTCAATCAAGAAAAAATGCTTTGGCCTACCGATTAACAATATGGAAATATGAGAATCACAATTTTTTTCTTCAAGAGAACTGATGAATATCGTTCGATTTTATTGTCAAACAAACAAAATATTACGGCGAACTACTTTACAATGATAGAAGCCCGTCCATCTTCGATGAACATGTGTGCACGAAAATTGGCATTTAATTGACCTGACCCAAATACAATTACCATCACACGAGATCCATGTGTTTATCATGTGCCCTATTTTACCATATAAAATGCAAATTTTCATTTAAAAACGGCAAATACATTTTTAAAACGTACTATCATCAATGCAATAATAAAAATCTTAGTTAGAAAATACACTTCCGTCTGTTTTCCACTAGTTTATATATAAAATAAAACAAACGTGTATCAAAATTCCAACGTAGTATATCGAGGTATGAGGTAAATTCTTTGCCTCAGTGTTTACCTGTTTAGTCTTCTAATTGTAAACACGGTGATGCGGGAAGTAGACTTGTCTGATGGTTCTGTAGCGCTATAGAAATTTCGTGAGGAAATGCCAAATTTTAGCAGGAGAGACTGTTAAATACTGATGGGAGTTGGTAACGGTGCCTTCAACATTGTAATTTTGTGTTTTTGACAGCAAACATGAATTCGTTGCGAATTCAGCAGGTTTCGCAAGGGTGCAGAATTCGGTAATATGTTTGCATTTTGTGCCATTAAATGCATCGATTCATGATCTGGTTTCAAACCGAGTGCATTCTGATTAAGTACAAAATGAAATAAGAATCCCAAGCCTTATAATACTGATGTTTGTCTTCCAAAAAGGGGGGTGTTTGCTTTTTTTTTTCTGCTGAGGAGTATCTGCATGCTCATAGGGACTGGGATCTGAGTACTCTAGATCTGAAGAGATGGCACAAGTATCATTTATCATTATTTTATGTGAGTAAAAGAACTCAACGGGGACTCAACATTGTACTTTAATATTTAAAGTGTTTCTCATTGGCTAATTAGTACCTGCAGTGAATCGTCGAAGCCTCGTGTCACATTTCGAAACCTCAGTAAACCTATTAAACATAAGACAGCTTCAAATTATATGGTCTTTAAAAACGGTTGTGGAGAATACACTCGGCCAAAAGTAGCACTCCCTTTGAAATACACTTCTTGTGACCCTCAGATATAAGTATTAAACTAAACTTGAAAATTGTCTTGATTTTTTGCTGCTCTGGGAACTGGTGGGGGGGCGCATCCAGACCTTTAGAATTTCCCGAACTTCAAGAACATGGATCATTATGCTCAAAATAAAATTCGATCTGGTGCTCAGGAAATGGGCATTCCAGTGTTGATGATCTGGTTACTGCTTATAACGACATTTCATTTGTCAATCGTTCTGGATGCTATGGCCCAGCTAAGATCAGGCCCGTTCGGTTAAGGATTAGACCTAAATGGTACAAGAAGCTGTTGGTGATGCACGTCGTCTTCGGCGACGAAATGAGAGCGTTGGAGGAAAATAGATTGACGCTGATTACCAGAACTACCTCGATGCGAAACGAGCTGCTAGTGATGCAATAACTCTGGAAAAATCCAAGTATTATGCAGGCAAATTTGACAACTGTAATGCTAAGGACATGACATAGGACAGTAAATGAATTAATGTCAACAGTCTAAACCTACCTGATTATGAATCAACTGTTGAACTTGCTAACAACTTTGGTGAGCTATTTCTGGGCAAGGTTCATAAAATCAGGCTTGAACTTGTGCTAAAGCTTCCGTAAACAGTAACCTTAATTCATACAATCACCATTCTGATATTGTGTGTAGTTTAATCAATTCCAACGGTTACTGAAGATGCTTTGCATGAAGTAGTATGAAGTGCCCATTCAAAGAGCTGATTCTTTAGACCCAATGCCCACATGGCTGGTGTAAAGCAACATCTCTCTGTTTGATGCAAATTTTAACTAAAATTGTCAAACACCTCTCTGTTGAAGTGGTACCTTTCACCCGGACTGCGTAAAGCTATCATACGCCTTATGCTGAAGGAAAGCTTCCTTAGACAAAAATACTTTGGGCAATTATCGTCCTATCTCAACTGACCTTTTGTTGGCAAGTTAATTGAAAAACTTGTGTCTGCTCAAGTGTCTGATTATATCGATTCCAATAGTTGTCCGATCCATACCAATCTGCCTATACCAAGACTCGCTTGTGTGCAAAATGACATCCTCCGTGCAATCGATAACCAGCAGGCCGTTTTTTTCCTACTTATGCTCGACCTTTTGGCAGCTTTTCTAACAGTGGATCATGGTATCTTGCTGAAACGGCTTGCGGGGGATTTCGGTTTCACGGGAATGTCTATAAGTGGTATAAAACCACTTGGAGGCTAGAACCTGTAGTGTTATCATAAACGGGGACTTCTATAGTGGAAAACATCTAATCTATGGTTGTCCCACAAGGCTCGGTTATTGTGGCCCCCAGGCTTTCACTTACTACACTCGCAGAGTGGGTCACATTATTCAAAAACATGGTTTAAAAGTAGCATATCTAATGCCGACGATGTTCAAATCTATGCCATCTTTAACCCGAAAACTGTTCTGTGATGCTGTAGTGCCTTGTTTCATTTATCTTGCTGTTGTCAAGGATTTACAGTCCTGGATGCTAAAAATTAGGTTGAAGCTGAATCAAGGAAACACAGAAGTTTATTTTTTGTTGCTTCACCCCCAACACTACAGTTTTTGACAGCATCTTCACTCTTGTAATCTGGAAGGTCATTGAACCACTCCATGACCATGGCGGAGCACATTCAAACTGGCAGTTGCGGAATCTCAATCGCATCCGTAAGTTTCTTGATGATGAACGCATGTCACAATTCGTTCGCACTCTAATATTATCGAAACTGGATTATTGCAACTCGCTCTGTATGGCATAGATAAAAAACATCTTAACCGTCTCCAAGTTCTGCCAAATAAATGTGCGCGTTGTATTTTGAAGCAACCTAGGCGCATTGCCTCACCTCTCTACAGACTCTCAATTGGTTATCAGTAAGAAGAGGATTCAATCGCAAGGTCATCGTTCAAGCATTTAAAGCTTTCCATTTTAGTTCTCCGGGATATTTGTCTTCTTATTTCAATCACGTTCAACAAGACTAGATACAGTATCCGGTCGGATTTGGCCATTAAATTTGAGGTCCACCTCAGCCAAAAAACAAGCCGGCGATCGTGCCTTTTCTGTGACAGGTCCTCACCTTTGGAATCTTAATAATTCATCTTTTCTTGATTCTCTTTTTTCTCTTTTCCAGCGCCTTGTGACTGGTAAAAGCGTCTAAAGTCTATTATATTATTATTATTAAACGTTGGAGCCAAATCACTTGTGATTGGTTGGGGTTTGGTTTGAGATATCGCATCCACCGGTGGACCAAAGGTAGGGACTCATTGAGACTGTGATCCGCAGTCTGTGATGGAGGCCACATTGGCAGGGCTTGACGATGCCGCAGCCCCCATTGGTGCATATTGCTTTTGAAGCGACCCGATCCTGTGCGAATCCGGTTTAAGGGGACCCATTCCTGCGGGGAGATTGCTGCCAGGTGGTTAGTCGCCTTAGGTGTAAAAGAGAGCTGATTGGTTTGGAAGTCTAGCCATGGAGTCTTCCATGTCTGTTAGAGTTGAATGGGGAATGGGAGTTAGCAGCGTGTCGGCAGAAAGGGCGGCGAAGCGAAGTCTCTGTCTACCGACGGTGGTGTGCTATTGAAAGTGTTATGCAGCAGGTGCTTGTTTGTCCAGCAGGGCTTATTCACTAGTTTGTGCGAGTGGTGCTTCCTCGGAAGTGCTGCAGGTGTTAAGTGCAACTGCCTGAAATCACTGGTAGGATTCAGATGGAGTGGGGCGGAGGCAGCAGTGATGGTTCTCAAGGTCTCGTTGAGTATCGTGACCAGCTTCTTTGTGTGAGAGCTGTTGCAACATGCTGGGGTGGCATATTCAGCAGTGTTGTAGACTAGAGCCAGGGCTGTGGTGCGTAGGGTCGTTGGGCTGGCACCCCATGAGGATCCAGCATAGTCGGAACAGGAGTATGCCTCGAAGATACCTTGGTGCATACGGACTGCGTGCTGCCGGTAAGTAAGCTGCGGGTCAAGCTCACTCCCAAGTAGGTTGGTTGTAGGGTTGTATGGCAGAGGCTCCATTGAGGTTGATTGAAGCTGGCGATGAGCGTCTTGGTGTTGAGGTGGAAGGCAGTAGCGGTGGTCTTTGCTTCGCGCAGCTTCAGTCTCCAGGTCTTGTGATATGCTGCAAGTAGGGCCATTTCTGTAGTAAGTGTGCTTTCTACTTCTGTCCAGTTGCGTCCGAGTGGAGGAGGGCAAGATCGTCGCGTAGCGCTAATTGTCTAAATGTGTTTGAGGTAAATATCGCGTTGATATACAAGTTTAACATCATAGGAAGCAATACGATTTCTTGGTTTGTACACCGTTTTCCTCAGACGACGCAGACGACTTCTCTGCCCTAATTGTCTTGTAATAAGTTACGTTGCTAGCATTTACATACTAATTGTACAAGGTGACGATCCCGGATATGGTCCTGAGAATCTTGAGTGTCAGCCCTGGTGCCACACGGTGTCATATGATGCATAAGTTCCACCAAGATAACGCCTGCCTTACGGCGCTTTTCAAGCATTCCTCAATATCATTTGGTTGAGTTTTACAGTCTGGTGGACATTGCTCCAGCCACGGCGAATTCCTGCTTGTTCGGCATGCCGATGGGGGTTCGACCGACGGGCTCCATCCGGGCCAGGATCATCCTCTCAGAGTTTGAAGGAAACGCACAATAGTGATATTGGGCGGCAGTTCTTAGGGTTGTCGACAGACTGTTTGGTTTGGGGGAGTGCGATGATATTAGCTCTCATATGTAGAACTCCTGGAGCCAATCTAGACATCGTGGCCCTGGGCCTTCCACTCTTTAGTTGGCTAATAGCAGATGGTGAAGCTCGCTAGTGAGAAGAATGTTGAAAGTGACCCGTCCACGGCCGGGGGCTCGACGAAGTTGGTGATCTCTCTTTTGACAGAGCGAGTGTGTATCCTTAGCAAATGTTTCTTGAACCTGCTAAGCCGGTACCACAGCCCGTGAAAAGTTGTAACTTCCGCAATGGCAGACCGGAGACCATTTCAAGAACCTGGTGGATTCATACGTACCCAAACCTCCCGACACCAACCTCCTCCACCTGTAAAATTCCTACACATCACTGTGTCAACTCTTTATTAATATACAAATAAGCAGTCCACTTGGATGATGAGGAATGTGATACACCTTACAAGAACGTAGATGTTCACGTATCATGTTCCCTATAAAAAATGAAGTACTGATTTGTCGTACGCCTGATGTAAATTTTCCATAAAAAAATAATATCCCCATCTGAAAGGACTAAGCTGAGAAATGGTTTCTTTGGTGGTAACAAATATTGTGATATTTTTAATTTCGAATAGGAGCAAAAACGAATTCATCTTATGTTATTAAGTGAAATATAACAAATACAATCACCTTTTTCTCTATTTTGAAGGACATTTTTGTAGCCAGATACAAGGTACGAACGAAATCTATGAGTGTCTTAATTAGTATTATGTCAATACTATGTTGGGTGCCTCAAACATCTCTCGTTGCACCTTTACAAGTGTAAAATTTGTACCGATGGGTTTTAAAAATTAAAGTAGGTCACTAACATTAGCTACCTTTATCCGGATGTTTGTAGATCGCCTCAGATATTTTGTTCATGCATTATCCGTAGAATGTTAAAGATCTTACAGAAACACGTCTACAAGCTGACTCATATTCAACGATTGAATCTATGTCAGATCCAGATAATCCGGAATCACACATTGAAAGTTTAATGTGTAATTAATGTCATTTTGTCATTTGGAGCGGTCATCGAAACATTTGCTCCGTTTTAATATTTCACGGGAGTCCTGTCCATTCATAGTTAAGACCTGTGCAATGAGGGATTTCCATAAGCTTTTCACGTTCGCATGCATTACTCCCTAGAGCTTACGCGGTTGCGAATATTGCAGACTTCGACGAAAGAGGGACCTAAACAACCCCAGCTTGCAGTCCGCAACCCAACAACTACGTTTTTACGGGCATGGAGTTGCGGATTTTCGAGTTCGGTATTTCCAAGTAGTTCATGTAAAAGATGTCTAAAATTTGGGATCTTTCCAATTGTCTGGCCGCAGGGGTTATCACCACATTGCTGAGTTACTCTCCCTTCCCGTACTGTTTTTACTCCTGGTTCATTGTTGAACACTAGGGGGTATGGGGTCTGAAACTGATAAAATCTGCTAATTAAGAAAAGAGATAATGCAATCACTAAACTGTGTAGATGTAATCTACAAAATGCTGTTTTATTCGATCACAAGTCGGACTTCGGTTCGCGAGATATTGCTGATCAAGTGAAGCAGTGCCCGCGAAATTGCCAAAAATGCCATCATCTCGCTATATTTTATCATATACCAAATTTAAAGGGGTTATAATATATTTTCAAAAATATTATTTCTATACTATTTAACGCATTTATTTGGCTACGTCCCAGTAATTAATACTCCTATTATCTTTTCCATAATTTAATGTAATTAAATGTCACTGGTAAGTGATTTTTATGTAGTTTAACACAAATTAACAAATAAAATAAGAAAATTATTTTAAAATTAATTACCAGAACAATGATCCACCTATTTCGATGATTTCTTTCATTAATAATTATGATAATTCAGTATAATAAACTGAAATGTTAAAAACACTTCCATATTTCGCAGCAAAAGCCGCCCTCATTTTGTCTAATGTGAGTCGAGGGCTATAACTCGTTTCGTTAACATACGCAAACATCCAAAACCCCCCCGCTACATGCTATTAACATGCAATTTGGCACGCATATTAAGCAAATATAGGCCTAATTACCATGAAGGCGGATTTTCCATAATTTGTGTTTCCAAATTCCAATTACGCCATGAAATTATGCGATTGGTCGATTAACGGTTACCATGGCAACGGTATTCAAAAACCAAAAAACAAGAAAACAATAAAAAAAATAAAAAAAATCAAAGCGCTTTACAAAAATAGAGGTTATTACTATTTAGCCTAAACATGGGGTTCATCTTTTACATTACCTGTTGTATTACTATGATATAGGTACTAAAAACAATCAAACTATAAAATAAAAGAAAATAGCTGCATAATTAAATCTCATGTGAAGGCAATAACAAAAATCACATTTAAATCACAACAATCAAGCTCTAGGAATAGGATAAATTTTAGAGCTTTCTTAAAAGTACAATGGACTTGGAGTGTCGAACAGAGATAGGCAAAGAGTTCCATAGGCTAGGGGCCGCAGTTGCTGAAAGCCCGTCACCCACTGACCTTTTTTGTTGCGGGACACAGTGAGAGCGTCCTGTTGTCATCTGCAGAACGCAATCCTTGCCTGCCAGGAATATCAAAGAGATGTTTCGGACAAGTAAGATGCAAATTGTCCCGGAAATGCCTGGTGTAAGTAAGAAGCATAAGCTTAAAGTTAAAGACAACGCGCTCACTAATTGGTAGCCAATGATGCTCTTTTAAGGAGTGGTGTGGCGAGCTCTAACACCATTCCTGTCTGCTTGATTCTGCAAAATCTGAAGTTTACTCCGATCTCTGTCCGACATTCATACAAAGTGATTGGCATACAATCGATATAAAATCAGTGAACGGACGAGATGATTACAACTCTCAAATGTGATAAAGCGGCGTATCCGGTAAATATTGCGACGGTAAAGTTAACAGGCTTAATGATGACCTTTACGTGTTCAGTCTAACATTGTCTGATCAAACACGACACCAAGGTTTCTAATTCCCGAGGACTGGGGAACATCACTGTCCCGACCCTGATGGTAATGTCTTTGAGGCGGTTTGTGTAATAGGATGAACATGCGATGAAAAATTCTGTCTGTTAATCATTCAATTTGAGTTTGTTACAGCGCACCACTCACTGATTTCATTAATACAAAGAGAGAGTCTTTTGACCGGATGTTGGCATCACCATCAATCTTGGGATCAAATGTCAAATAGAGCTGCACACCATCAGCATACATGTGGTAAGCAATATTGTGCTTCGGATGATTGATGCGATACAGTATTTGTAAATTATGAAAATGAGAGGCCCGACCACAGCCACCATGAGGAAGACCGAAAGGAGATGATGCTGGTTTGAAATTGCATCCCCAATGCGAACACGAAAAGAGCGGTTCGATAATATTAAAAATTCGGCTTCGCCTAATTATGAGTTGCGCATATTTTTCGGCAGGGGAATTTTGTGAGAATTACAAAAATCGTTTTTGGACCGCCATTAGGAATAGGGACAAAACGTTTCTCATTTGTTCCGTTATGTGGTTGTGGTGATATACCCCATCAAGACCAGAGTTTGGTAAACAAATTCATGGGCAAAGGGGTTTTGAGAGGAGGGGTTCCCCCCTTATACACTAACGTTAGTGTGTAAGACATTATACAAAGAACGCCAAAATAGGCAGCAACGAAAAAAGGTTTTTTGAGTCTTGTATCCGACATTAGCAATGCCTATTAAACGGTTTCCAATAAAATTCAGAACCAGACTGAGAGTTTTAAAAAGTAGAAAAAAACCCAGTAAGAAATATTAATGTACCTGAAGACACTGTGGGTAGTTCAAAAACTCAACAATTGATGCTAATGCTTTTTTAAACTCGTGTACTCCACGGGGGGGTTTTTTTTTGGCTTATATATGATGACTCAAAAAATCACATTCTTAGCCACATGGGTTAGCAACTATTCAACTCAAAATCCCAATATGCCGATAGAATGAGAGAAGACATTTATGTGAACTAAGTAATCAAATTTCACGTAGCGAACGTGAAAATGCGTGCAATCTCTCAGTAATCACGCATGGTTGAAGTAGGCAGATTTTAATGTTCCTAGTTAATACTTATTTACAGCCGCCATGATGCTCGGATTAATTATCTATTGCGGTGAATGTTCACCAGCTATTTCATTTGCATGCAGGTAAACAACAATCTTTTTATTATATTTATGTTCTTAAGACAACAGCTTAGAAACATATATAACGAAATATCGTACTCAATGCACAATTGACTGGATAAAATTATTTATAGTGTATTATAAATCCCACTATTATGATTATCCTACGTTAGGGCGAAATGGCTTTTGTTATTCACTCAGAACGCTCTTAAGGTGAATATCGTTTCCCCCTAACGTATCCCTTTATTCCGGTTTATTCCGTTTGGATAAAAAGGATGTGAATTTTAATTTATGCAAATGAAGAGTTAATCCCTAGACGCAACAAAGATATGAAGATTAACTAATTTAAATAAGAAAAGAAACTCATTATAAACATAATGAATAATAAGAATGTCCCCCTATTCCACTGTAGAGTTATTTTATGATTAATTACAGGCATATCATATGCTTGAAAGTAAAAGTACACTTTTGATATGACCGGATGGCTCTGAGACCGTCAAGCTATGGCATGAAGGGCCAGCAACGTGTGATATCAATGAAGTGGTAGAAGTTTGGATGGTTCTTTACGTCCACGCCATTCGCATGGTAGACGATGTGGAAGAACTAAATTACAACGGAATCGTGAGTTCTGCATGACTTTTTGATAACATTGTTTCAAACAATTCTTACCATTAACGAATGGGGTTAACACATTAAGATTACCACTTTATTTGAGTTAACATGGGACATGTTACGGAGGCACGTGTGAGTCCAGTGGATTGAGCGCTGTTCCCGCAATCCAAGGGTCACGTGGGTTCGAGTCCCACTGCGGCCAACGGTTGTGCCCCTGAGTAAGGCGCTTTACCTTAATTACTTCTCTCCACCAGGTTTCTATAAATGGGTAACCAGCATATTCATGCTGGGCAAGTAACAGACTCGCTGTGCGAAGGAGTGGCGAACCCCCCCCACCCCCCACAGCAAACATAATATGAGGAGTCTGGCCAAACGCTAAGGAAAGAGAGATGGGCCACTACGCGCACGAGCTTGCTAGGCACGAGAAACTTTACTTTAACAGACACGGAATGGGACATTATCATCATCATTTTATCTTTGGTAGTCGATTTGTTTCATGACTGGTGGCATTTAAATGTGAATCGTAGACAGGGCATTAAAACCCCGGCCTAAACTGACGAGAGAAGGATCTTTACAGCAATTTAAACTAATTAATATGTGTTTTTGTTGATACCACATATCGTTCGATGCGCCAGTGGTATCATTGCCCATCGCTATAGGTGAAACACTACTAACTTCACCTACGTACAAAAACTGTGCGGGGAATTTCGCCGAACATAGATTATGATAATTAGCCCGTATTGATAGAGAGGGCTGATTCATTAAATGACGTTACGTGACGTCAGAATATTTTAGAATTCGGTAAGTGTTTGATTCATTGGAAATTTGTTTTTACATGTTAAGAAGCGCCAAGAAGTCCCCACGTGTGCAATCGTAAGGATAGCTGGGTGTACACAAATAAACCCATCTATCTTGATGGGCTACTTTCCACGTCAAAATCGGACTCCTGCGTGAAGATTCTGCGATTACCTTCATCGTCCGTATCAAGTGTTTCTCTCTTTGGCCTTGATCGCTACAGTTTGACGAGTAATATTCGAATTTCTTCCTTTAAAAATCTCTCAAAACATTTTGTTTCATAAGTGGACAATTTTATGGGCCAAATCCTGAAGGTTTATCCTTGTTATAGAATATTGAGAAACAAACAGTTTGTTGAATCATTGGAAATTGTATTTACATCTATCATTGATGGATACGTCCCGTAAAAATGGAATTATGAGTTTGAAGTAGTTCAGAGGATTAGATCGTTCCGTATCCAGTTTTCTCTTTTGTGGCTTGATCGCTACGTTTGGCGAATAATATTTAGAACTTATTTCCCCCACTTCTAATCTCTTTTCATACTTTTTATCATCAGCGGACATTTTTTATGGCAAATCCTGAGGTTTTCCCTCTATACTCGTAACATATTTGACTTACACATTGGTGTAATACTTGTTGGCGTTTTCCATATGCATAGATTCAACCGTTAGAAATTTTGACTGTTTCTGCATGCCGCCCTGGTTTTGAAGAAGCCCCGATCGGAGGATTTCCTTTATACACTGCACGCTATATCTCATGTAAATTATGCTTGATTATTCTTTGTAGCCTGAGTCTCGGACCCTCATTCAATAACTACAAACATTGCCGGATAAGCATACTACTTGTCAAGGACTGAAGGAATTGAGCGGATCAGTGAACGAAATTTCATATGTTTTCACGGCGAAGTTTCATCGTGCTGATTTACTTGCCGAACGCCCGTTGATTTTTAATGTTGGAATCCGTCTACATACACAACCAAATTCTTTATGGGTAGTCCTTTGACGTAACCTCCTTAAGCAGATGCGGAGTAGCCACCCGTATGTAACAAATCGCCGGTCGCAAAATGTGTGGGGTATCATCCACCTTGGTACGAACCGCAGTACTTACCCGCTAGTCACCCCATACTGGAGTACCTGCGTGGCTACTCCCATATGCAAAGAAAGCTCCGAGCTCTGCGTGACTATTTTAGTAATTTATCAGTATTATGTTATGTTTTTGTACACAAATTCAGGTATAATGGTTTTTTTTTTTTTTTTGGTGATGCTGAACTCAAATAAATATAGATTTTGCTAAGCTGAAAGTATCATAAGGTACACAACAATGTAAAAGTGCTACCTACCCGGGGGTAGGACATGCCACTAACAGCACAAACGACATCATTTCCGGTTCTTGGTCAAAGACTCGGTTTTTAAAGTCGTGGAAAAGGGGGGGGGGACTCGGAGAGGATTCGCAGAGGTTACCAAGTTGTCCTTTTAGCTGATAGTACCCGGTAGTTTATCTTTCCACGGAGTAATACAGTCACAAGGTCTGTAACACAGACTACTCCTGATAGCCCATGATTTGGGTATTTTTTTTCTCAGAAAGCCACAAGCGAACAGAAAGACTTTTGGATTTAATTAGAAGCATATAATATAAGAGAGACGAACTCAAGACGAATATATTATGACAGTCTTTTCCTTATGGCGATGGCCCTAAATAAATCGATTGGAGATCTACAACTTTTGAGTCCACCTCGAAAATTAGAAGATTTCAAATACAAGATAAAGAATGACAGATATTTTCAACTTAATGTACGCCACATGGAGTTCACAGGAATTTCGGTAAGTGAGACAGTGTTAGAAAACCGGGAGTATGCGGATGCAGATGGGAGATGCAGTGAGAAGGAGTGGACTTTGAACTTTTGCGGTCACATTCGAACACAGCTGGCATGGGCGCTCTCACTGCATTACCGCATCTGATCTGCATACGGCCGGTTTTCTAAACCTCGTAAGGATGTATTTAGAGAAAGATTGCAGGAGGAGGTAATAGAGGATAGGACAGATGAATAAATAGAGTGAGTGTAAAATTTAACGACAACTCAACACAATTGGAGTATGTAAGTACATCAGATTAATAAATAGAGAGGAGGGGAGAGAGAGAGAC
Organism: Ophioderma brevispina; assembly: GCA_023653785.1. Classification (NCBI taxonomy): domain Eukaryota; kingdom Metazoa; phylum Echinodermata; class Ophiuroidea; order Amphilepidida; family Ophiodermatidae; genus Ophioderma; species Ophioderma brevispina. Next base: position 46,105 of record JAMKCH010032280.1, on the reverse strand, counting down.
AATGAGAGATGGGAGAGATGGGGACGCAGTAGTACAGAATCGGAATATTGTTTTTTTCCTAAAAAATCAAAAAAACAAAAAAACCGAAAATTTCAAAATTTTATATACAATGAATTAAATTAATTACAAATTTAATTTATTATTAATTTTTGTTGTTTGGTGTTGTTAGGGTAACACGTAAGATGTTGTTGATCGAATTGATTCGTTCAAGAACTTGGAATTACAAAACAATTACACGATTTTGTTCATCACCTATACTTTGTTCAACAATACCTAATAACTATTTGTTTTTATGGGCGCGTGAAAGTAACTTCACTCGCTATATCTGCTGCTGTAGTGAGGCTTGCAGTTGCGCCGCCGCACTATTCTATATCCATTCCATCTATGTGTGAAACAAGTATAATATTATAGCGCACTCTAACTACTCTATAGGGTGGCATATAGAAACCAGGTATAGAGAAATGTTGCAGTTCAGTGATGATGCCTTTCCAAAGCGAAGATTTTTTTATGGAACTTGTAACCTTAAATTAACACTTTCCCTAGACCAGTGCTAGGTCCCTTCAATGTGCCTACACACCAGGGACTTCAGGGATAAAGATTGGCAAATACTGACCTCCCGTCTGCAACGGCGGGCAGATGAGCTAATATCGGGTTGCAGTTTCATTGAAATACGGCCTCGAGGCGAGACACTCTGCTAAAAAACTAGGGCATGTTGCGGCCGGCGATAGTTTGAGTAATTAACTCGGGAGGTAGCACACATTTGTAACACATCTCAAGTACAAAAGGTTTGAGTAATTAAATATGTTGCCAGCCTGACAGGAACCCTGAAACGCGATTCTTAAGTGCTGCAAATGGTGCCTAAAGGAGAGGGGAGCCCAGACAAAGATTGTACAGGGGTCAAATCTTTGAATTGATCCAATCATGTTGAAAAGCACACCACTTTATGTGTCTAACCTTAAAGATTCAGAAAAGGTATAGTTTGAATATGCACACCCTAAAGTTTCAGAGTTATAGGCTAAAAACAGCAAAAATTAATAAAAAGGGTCAATTGCAGTTGTACAGGGGTCAAATTTTAAAGTTGCTCCGATTTGGATAAAAAATGGTGCAAATTATTGGTGGAGTTCATAGGATTTAAATAAGGATAGTTTTAACTGTCTGAAATGCTTAGTCTTCGATGTAGGGGGCACAGAAGGTCAACGTCCATTGCATTCAATGGGGCTTGATCTTGTTTCCCCCCCCCCCTACTTTCTTAAGCAAGCATTTGAGGCACTCAAAACGTATTTCGTGTTGAAACAAGTTTTAAATGTCTTTTTCTCATAGAATGGCTAACATGGATACTCTAACAGTGTTTTATTCTAATAATTCATTTTCTAGGGACTTATGAGAACTAATATTAACGTGATCCCAGTGGCATACAGTTGGACGTTCTCAATACGTAGGTATGTTTTTGTTCCATCTGACCAATGATATACTCAGTAAAGAGAGTATCAAACTAGCCTTTCCCCCAATCGTTAAAATTATTAATTACCTGCTAATCGTTGTGTAAATTGATGAGTTCATAAATTTATAGATAACGAGGTGAATTAGTTCTCTACTTTGACCGTAATGGTGACAACCCATCTTGGCTGGAAGAAATACACGATTATGTGGAAAGGTATGTACTTTCTCTTTCTTTTTCCGATACTCGGATTGTAAGTATAGACCGTATTCAATATGGACGTCAGCACCAAAGACATGTTGGTGGACAAGATGCATACATTGATTCCAGGACTACAATACATAAGCGGTCAAATCCAGTTTAGCGATGCACAGGATCATTGGGACAGGTGAATGTATTGTAGAAATGGAATGCGTCTATGTTGTCCACCAACATGGCTGGCTATTGAATACGGTCTATTCGTTTGTAGTGATTGTAAAAATCCTTATTATGTTTGCCTTATAATTACGATATTATGCATTTACAGGGGGATCTATTCCCACTGATGGTAAAAATATCGTTATGAATTGTTATTGTTGGACGAGCAAACCGCATGGTGGTGTTCACATTCAATTCCCTGGGGGATCTGTTTAGCAGGGGTTTTCTTTGTCATTAATATTCGATACAAAAATGAAAGGAGGTACAAGGTGTACTTTAAAACATAATTTGCATTTTTTAAACATTTTTTTTTTCACCTCATTGCCGAAACTTAAACAATTTAAGACACGCTTCATGACTAAAATAAAATTGGCTCATGCATTTTTAAGATTTGATTTTCAATTATTCGGTGTTCAGATTTGATTGTTGTTGTTGTCATTTTTCAGTAAACTTCAGAATTCCGGGTAGGCCTAACCTTTTCCTACGCCAAGTACACTATTATATAATGCATTACAAGTGTAATTTTAGACTTTAAAAAAATCAGTAAAATTACGGTTATTGTGGGCATGTCTATGGCTGGGATGTGAGTGAAGATGTGTCCATGTCCACATCCAGTACAAATTCTGCATGTAAGAGCACCCAACAGCCAAAAATACCTAAGTTTCTTTTTTTTTTTTTTTTTTTTTAATTTTTTAGGTTTTTTCTTTTTTTAAATTTCTTTCAATTTGGGCATTCTTGGCAACATTTTGAGAGCTCATATCTTTAAAAAATGCTTAAATGTATTTGCAAAACACGAATCTGCAAGTTTTAGTATTAATTCATTGCGGTATCTCTTTCTAATACAGTTCCTATTTTCCCTATATCAAATGAGGTATAAGACCTTTTATCTGCAGACAACAGACACCCAACATAAAAATGCGATATCCCTAACGACGTCCCTAGAGGAAAATCTGACGATCGCCGCAAAAAAGGGAGGTAGCGTTATTTTCTTATTAGACCCTAGGGGTAATTTGTTCAAAGTGCATTTAAATGCAAATAAGGGACGTTAGGGATATATGTCGCCAATATCAGATGCATCAACACGTGTTTTATTTCCGGTTTATTGTGAGTCTTCGATTATAAAAATATAAGCAAATAACCATTTTTGTTTTAGGGCCATCAAAATGACCAGTCCGATTTTGAATAGCTTATTTTATGGGGAAGTATTCTCATTATGCCTCTGTGTATGTGCTTGGGATTGACCACTCACACCTTGATGATATTACGTTAGCTGTTTTATGCTATGTAAGTATCATTTGCCCTTTAATAATAATAATAACAATAATAATAATCAGCATCATCATCATCAGCAACGTCGTCCATCCTAAAATGATACTTAAGGGGAAATTTTAATTATCATTAAGTTATAATGAGCTCTTATTATTTAAATTAATTAATATTTCAATATTTTGTTATTTCACTTCATTTGCATAAATTAATATTCATATCGTTGACGGAATTAAAGTAAAAAATGGAACACCTTAAGGGGACACGAATTTTCGCCTAAACGCCAAATTCAGTGCATTTTCGCCTTAATGCTTAATTAGTCATATAATAATAATAATTATTATTATTAATTATAATTTTTTATTTTCGTGAGATTTTGCTTTTTTTATTTATGTTAAAATGAATTTTAGGTGAAATTTCATTTCCCCCTAACGTATTCCTTTTGTATTGCGGTTTATTCCGTTTTGGATAACAAATGCTATGCATTTAATTTATACAAGTACAGGTAATCCACCTAGGAATAACAAACTAATGAATAATAAAATTCCCCCCTAACATGCTTGTTAACGGTATTGTTATTATTATTATTATGTATTGCTGAGGTGGGCTTCTTTAAGATGCAACGCTGCCATTCTAGATGAAATTGTGCCAAGTTTTAGTCTTCATGAATCTCTTCCTAATGCAGTTTAAAAATTCCATTTCAACAGTAGAATGTAGGACAAAATTAAAATTATCTCGTCTTGCATTATTGCTTATAAAGTCTAATTTGTCGCTTTTGATTTTTCACAGGTACAGTACTATGGCCAGCGTTTGGCTTCACTTTAGCCTTGGAGCAATATTTAGAAGACATATAGTGTGTATTTCAGATTTCAGAAGGCCCTAAAAGGCATAATCCAAATGGTTAGTGAGTTTAACCCTGGTAAAATCCGAGTACACGTGTATTGTACTTGGAATGCCTCGCATGTTTTTAAATGTACTTCTCATGAAAATGTCATTCAAGTATAATTGTGATGTACTCTAAATTACTTTTTGGTTAGTGACAAGTAAAATACCAAGACGTACTCGAAATGTACACATTAGCATTGTCTTCAAGATGGCAGGTACACTCAGCCTGAGTAACCATCAACAGTCACAATTCGCCACTAAAGAGCGTGTGATTATAGTGACAACGTTCATCCAGACCAAAAGTCTGTAAAAACCATTCGTGGTCTTTGTTTTCTCAGGCAAAGCCGTTTACCACGGGTTATGACAATTAGCGACCCGGGTCACTAGTGACCCTGATGAATTCATCAACATTTTACGGAATAAACTGCAGAATATTCATTGTATTCCGTACAAAGTCTGATGAATTCATCTGGTCAACTAGTGACCCAGGGTCTCTAAATTGTCAGAACCCCACCCAAACACAAAGAATACATACATGTAAACTTTGATAAATACCATGAACATAGGGACATAAACACAGAAAAGCAAAAACCACAGCAGAATCGGGCAACACAACAACATACGAACGACACTGCCCAACAATCCGCACAGAACATTTCTGTACCATCCATCAAGGAATGCATTACTTCCAAATCATCTTCCAAGTAGGGTGGCGGTTTTGTCAAAATATGAAAACCAAAATGGTTAAAGGACCACCATTTGGTAAATTTCTTTTTATTTTATTTTTTGGATGATACTGAAAACATCCTTATCTCAGAATGACTAAATGTAAGTTAGAACCTTGTTATTATTCTCCTCACAAAATGTTGATTTTCTTAACAAAGCGTCTCGGGGACAAGAACGACAAGACGGTGAACTCATTCGTTTGGTAATGTGTTTGGCAGCCATTAGATCTAGTGATCTTTTTTGTGATTGCCGTAGACTCCTTATTTGTAATCAATTTAGAACTGGAACCCCAGGTAAATTTTCCAATTTTACTAATAATAATGCCATTTACGGTTATCAAATTTGATGTGTGTCTCAAATGTTATTTCATTCGGATAATACTATGTTGAGTTCCTTCTGAAAAATGTTTAAACATTACCTACTATCTGTTTTTAGCTCGATTTGACAGAACCCGAGAAATAAATTTACGGTTTAGTGCCCGTGTTTGCACAATGTAAGCTGCTTACTGTGTGATCTTCAAATTGTGCTCTAATCGTCACTAAATATATTCTGCTTCTTTTCGGAGTATTCCAACATGGCCTGGAACTCCGAATGTTAACTAGTCAGCTCTTTACACGATAGTAAGTCAAAAATGGAACATTGATCTACATTTTACTATAATCCTTCTCGGGATAGGGTGGCCACTTGGCATTTTATAAGGAAAAAAAAGGTTTCATCACCACTGGTAAAAAGGGTTCTTACAAAAACGTCGTTTGACTGGCGGGGACTCGAAAACGAGCAATACTGTAAAAAGGGACGTAAAAAACCCGCCTTTTTAAAAAAAAACTGTGTAGTCCCCTGGGCTAGTCAAACGCCGTTATTTTAATGCACATTTTGAACATGTTAGTTTTGGAACGTTTTCCTTGTGCAATTAAAGTAAAATTGGTTTTACCGTGCATTGCTTTAGAGTTTTCATCATGAAGCTCATTATGTGTGACTGATCATAATTTAAACTACTAGTGGCCGGTGATGGCCTATGAAGAAACGTCTCATTTTCCGGCACACCTACAGGAAGGTGTTGAATAGTGATGATTTCGTTTTATATCCTATGTTGTGTCGTTTAGAAATGCTTTGTCGATCTTTGTCTTATTATAGTTCGACGACGAAACGGGCTTAGTGCCCATTGGGTTACACGCTTTATTCCGAATCATAAATCCTTTGGATATTATGATGAGAGGATAAGGACCTCAGCCCTAGTGGCATTCGACAGGAATAATCGCACGCTGACCGTATGGCAGTGCAGGCAGCCCCGTAGACCCAAGGGCGATGGCTGCCTCACTGACCCATACGGTCCAAGTGCACATTATCCGTCGAATGCCTAGGCCGTGGTCCCTATCGTCAGATACTTTATAGAAACATAGTATCAAATCATTACATTAACATTAATATAAGCGTAATTTTTATCAACATTTTGAGGTAAGTTTTAAATAAATTAAAACACTTTCTACCCTCCAACATGTCCAAGTTATACTCCTATAAATAGTGTTAAAAAGACCTTGACGCATTCATTGTTGTTAGTTTGTTTTGAAAATGATCTGGACTGTGCGAAAAAGATCCAGACTCCTCTAAGACACATTGAGAGCTAATCTTTCTCGCCCTCCCTGGCATTTCAAACCAACCCCATTAGTGAATTAAACGCGTCCAATGGATTGAACTGGAAAGAATACCTTTCGACTGCCTTTTTTTCAAAACAACCCATCAGTGACGATTTTGCATTGAAATGCTATGATTTTTCTTATGTTTCTCTAAAAACCCTCATTCGAGCCCCACTGTATGATGTAAAAGAACCACGCAGACATGCAGGTACAAAACATGACTGGTTTCTGCAATGAAAACGATTTTATTTGTGAATTTATTGTGGGGGGGTGAGTTTGGTGTGGCTTGTGTGTAAGTATGAGTACCTTAATGTGGGTCCCTGCGGGGGGGTTGGTGTGTCTGTTGTCTGGATCTTTGATCTACCTTGAATCTCATCTAGGTTGTACTCATTGTAGTGGTGGGGGGGGGTAGGTCGACTCACGTTGTGTGGGGGTGGTGAAGGGGGGTGGGTGGTCTCTGGAGGCGGGGGTGGGCCAGGGTGTTGGCTGGGGGGGTGGTGGGGGGGCGGACCCCCGGGGCAGGAGGGGCAAACAGGGACGCAGCTGGGACGAACGCACCGCAAGGGAGGCCAAGCGGGGGCGGCGAGGGGAAAACGGGGCGAAACGAAACGGGAACGGACGGCCGTTGCTGAAGCCAGCTGTTCGGTTTTCCCTTGTGCGCCCAACAAATCTCAACGCTGACGTCCTCTAATACGTTAGCACTAACTGTTCTGAACGGCTTCGAACTTGACAAAATTATAGACATAAGGAATTTTAATAAATCTTGAAAGATCAAATATGTAAAGTCAAACGTAGTCCTTTGATAGTACAAAAAAAAAAAGCTTGTTCTCGTTAATTAGATGTACGCAGTTCGGAAAGAAACAGTACAAAATCCACATTATTTGAAATTGTCTGCGCATGTGAATTCACTACTTACTATATACGAGAACCAATATTTTTTCACACTATACTAAGTCGGACTGACACCATAGATTGTAGATACTAAGTTGGTAGAGGGTATAGAGACGATGCAGACAGGTTACTTGATATTGAGCCGTAAGTCGATATCAAGTGTTTGACGGTATTTCTAGGTGCTACTAGAAGTTGTGAGTTGTTGGTGACCCGCGTGTATTATCCGAACTGACCTGTAGCAGTATCTGATACCCTGCATTTCTGAAAGAACCCGTGCTTCGTGAAAAATAATGCAAGCGCTGTAAACAATAGATAATCTAACCTAGAAGTATGATGGCGGAATAAAGCGTGTATGGGTGCACTGAGCCTGTTTCGTTTCGGTTCATCGATCTTAGCCGCCGATCTTTTGGTTTGTTCGTAACCTACATTATGTACATTCAATTACCGCAATAACTTGGAACGTCTTGTGTTTTCTTGAAGGTAATATATCGACATTCTCGTGTACATCATAGCCGTCGTCAGTATTCTACTGATTCCTTTTAACTGTTATCCTCAACCGATATATATGTTCAATTTAACTTAGTTGGATCTGCTGTGATTCTCACAATTACGTTTGGATCTGCCTGATATTTTTCCCCCACAGGTGGTTTTTATGTTATTCTATTTGGCCCCCCCCAAAATGATTTGTTATAGTTTGTTATAAATTCCATTTTCTGTTTACTTGATCCATTATTGAAAGAAACAGAATAAAAGATATTTTTCTGTATACCAATGTGTAATAGTGATTTTCTGGAAACTTACTATCAGGGGGAATACGAACGTTTGTAAATGTCCAGTCACCCAATACATTGTACGCATACACTATTACTATCTAACGCAGGCACCACTACCAACCCCTCGCTTGCGTCTATTCTTGAAAAGGTAGGGACGATGTATGGGGGGTACTAAAACGGAAAACAATATCCAATTACTTCTAACTCTTCTACGGGGCTTCAACGCTTGAAGTTAAAGGGCAACGAGAGATTATCACAGACTAGAGTCCCTGAGAAATGAAGCCCTGATTTTGCGCTGATGTAAACCTTAGAAATAAATATCAAACTTTCACGCCCTAACGTTTATTATTATTATTATTAATATTATGATTATTATTATTGTTGTTGTTTTCTTGTTAGTATTATTATTATTATTATTATAACTTATGGTGGGTGTAGGGAACTTCGCCTTTTTTATGTCACTAATTATATCGTGCACGTGTGGTCCAGTGGATTGAGCGCTCGTCGTTCCCGGGCAATCCAAAGGTCGTGGTGTTCGAGTCCCACCTGGCGGCCCAAACGTGTTGTGCCTTGATAAAGCACTTTACCTTATTACTCCTCTCTACCCGTGTATAGAGGGTACCAACAGTATTCAATACTGGGAAGATTAAATCAGACTCGCTGTGTGGGAGAGTGTCGAACCCCCCACAGCAAACATAATACGGAGGATTCTGGCCCAAACGCTAAGGAAAGTGCCCACTCCGCGCACGAGCTTGCTGGGCACGACGATCACTAATTAACACGTTTATGAGGTGACCTTTTTCGTTTCCCCTGACGTTATCTTTTGTTTTGCGCTTTAAATTTAACAATTCCTCCAAAGGATATGAATATTAAATCATGCAAATTACGAATAATCCGACTATACTAACAAGGATATGAATATAATTATCTAAATAATAAGAGTTCATTATACCCTAATGATATTCAAATTTCCTCCCCTAAGTGTGTCATTCTAATGTAATTATTATTATTAATATTATTAATATAGCTTATGTGTGGGTTAGGGGGGATTTTCCGCCCACAGCAGCCAGCACACTCCCCACTGTGCAATATGTACCCAACCCATGTCAACGCTGGCTGCCATTTTGCAAAATACGGGCATTTCCTTCTCATTTTCCCAAGAAAAATCGATGACCGTGTAAGAAGTTAATTTGTCTAAAATGGTCCCTTTTTAGCCACCCCGCGAAACCTGGTTTTTCAACAAAAAAACTTCTAACCGTGTGAAAGGAGATATAGTCCCCCTGGGGATATAGCCCGGGATTTGTTCTAGGGACAGGGGTCCTTCGACCCCTGTCCCTAGGGACAATAGGCACAACCGGACTCCGAAACCGAGCGGTCCTCCGGACCCATGGCTTCTAGGGTCAGTGGTCTTCTTCAACACCCGGTGGACCCCTGTTCCGTAGGAATAACAGTCCTTGCCTTTAATGTTGCTAGTTTTTTATACTCCGGACCATGGCATCCAGGGTCAATAGTCTTACCGCGTGGACCCCTCTCTCTAGAATACAGTGTGTCCCAGAATGATTAGTACCCATCGCTACCCGAAAATGTTTTATATTTTTTTTCCATAGAAAAATCAATAACATAGGTAATGCTTGGTTTAATACCCAACTTCATTTACTGTAACCTTTCATAAGAATTTTGAATCGTGAGAATCGACTAACCAAAGTGAAAATACACTCAATTGTTTAGAGGTGCTTATTTCAATCCTTTGGGCTAAGTGAGAAACACTGTATGTGTCTTTAACCCTTCTTTCCTGGCAAGCTTTTTTACAACCTGCTTTAGTCCCTTCGGGAATTCGTTTTAAACCACTCAAAAACGTGTGATGTGGTACAATAGAGAGCTGTGGTCCTCCATTTTCCTTCGATTAACCAAAATGAGTACTATATGCCCAGTCGACGTCAAATGTTGTCATAAACCTCGCTAGACAGTAAAGCTTCATTGGTTGCCCACACAATGCATTAGGCCCTATTCTCTTTTGGGGTAGGGGGCGTTGTTCGTGTCAGAGTAAAGCACTAAACCCTCTGTATGTATATTAAAGCTTGTCTTTTGCCATGATTTATAGCCAAAACCATCTTAAAAATCTGATGTCCCTAATATTTTTGTGGTGCAATTAATTTTTTCCCGCCTATTGTGCACTGTTGTTTTCTGAAATTGACAATTATTTGCTGCCTAATGGTCTTTATGACGTCACGGTGATGAATGCCATAAGGGCATGCTGGTACTTATCGTGGTATCAGGGAAAGAGAATTACCATAGCTATCTATTTACCAAATCAAAGTAAATCAGTGCTTAATAAGATATTTCCAAAAGAGGATAATGTGATGCGAAACAAGGTTTGGTAAGTGTCGAGGGATGACACCACATGCATTTTTTTTTCACTTTGCCCAAGGATGAATCAGCACCTTTAACACAATTGAGTGTATTTTCACTTTGGTTATCCCATTTTCACGATTCAAAATTCTTATGAAAGGTTACAGTATAATGAAGTGGGACATTAAACCAGCGTACCTAATGTTTGATTTTCTATGGAAAAAACTAAAACATTTTGGGTATCGATGGGTACTAATCAATTCTGGGACACCCTGTTAGTATCCTTAATTCAATATTAGTTTCTAGTTTTTTATATAGTGTTCCTGGCTATAGTTTTCTAATCGGACTATAGTTTCCTTTTAACACCAGTGACAGTAACCCATTTGTCCTTCGCGCTACTACTGTAGTCCTGTATATCACAGTTTGACACAATAGGTAATAATGAATACAGATGTTACTAAGAGGTGATGAAATAGTATGAAAAAACAGAAGCTGTCTAGTGCACCGCCTTCGTGGTCTAGCGGTAAAGTCTTCTCGACTTTACGCTGTGATGAACCGAGGTTGAGTCCTTGTAGAGTATGTTTTTATTTTAATTTGTTTTTTTAGATTGCCAAAGGTTTCCATTTTAGTGTTTGCGGAATTTGCGCTATGTTTGCAGATCACTAGCCCTAGTTATGATGTCCAACCGGACATATTAACCAACTTTCAAGCTTTCATTGTCCTGACGACTCAACAATTTCAGGGTAAGTACTAAGACTTTTTTTTAATTTCAGTCGGTCACTACGATTACCTCATTTACCTCATAGGTAAAATGTCAGTTAAAGCATGTGCAATGAAATTACCATCACGAACGCCATTGATTCTCACAAAATCTCACAAATGTACAGCTGTGTGCTATTTGTGTAATTTTTGTTAGATTTTTGTACATACATGTATTTTGTAAGATTTGAGTGATTAGAAGTAAAGTGAACCCCCACACACAAATCCACACATTCGCGCGTCGCACACACCACACACACACATGCACCCACACCTGCACATTCCCACACACACACACATGCAAACAACAACAACACCAAGACCATTCAATTATAAATCACACAAATAGAAAAAGAAGGAATAACGGAAACGCACATGCTCGAGCATTCCCATATGAATTCAAAAACATTGATACAAGGAAGGAACCCAAGTGAGTGGGTTTAGAGTTAATTAGATTAAAACTGTCTCAGTTGGTGAGTCTTTTTTCATTTGGAATTAAATGGCATGTTGCATTACTCTTTGAAAATTTGGTCTAATATCTCTACAACCAAAAAAAAAATAAAACAAACCACGGGTCATGTAATTGGGTAATACCGCACGTACAACTAACAACCCCATTTTTTAAGTAGCAAAATAATTATTAGAAATTTTTAATTCCTTCAATCTATCTGATATGGCTAAGTCCAGCTTAACACTCAACGGTTTATTTTTACTGAGTAAAGTGTGCATACTATTTATATGGCTATTTACGGTAATCTCAAATTAAAATAATAATCAACATAGGAATCTTCCTCTTGAGCTATTTTTCTCACTTATGTGATTTCTTTCTCCCAATATCTGGGATTCATCTTTATAGGATTTGTTTACACTTCACAACTCCAGTGTTCCATTCGGTAATTTATTTCTTGTTTTTTAAAGGCTAGGTTAGTACAGGCCTAAATGGGTTTTCTTCCTTTTCCTGCCTACTCTCCATGGTTTGTTTTTGTGTGTTTGATGTCATTTGATGTAATTGTTTTTTATGGCACTAAATAAATATGGAATTGGAACATTTAGTTGTACAAATAGAAATACAATACGGCCTATTTTTTCTATGATGCCAATTTCTGTGTGTAGGCCTATAAGTAAATCATCCGTTTATGTGAACAGTATAACGAAACTCTCACACTCATTACACTAACTTTTTTAAAGTGAAGCATTCTATCGAATGAGTAAGATAATTGAGCGGCGCACTGGTTCTCATTGTGCAGGTTTGGGAATTCATTTCCGATTAAGTTGGATAATGCCGTGTGGATATATGAAGACTGTCTTGTCATATTTCTACATTACTACGCATATAACCAAATCAAAAAATTTGGCCAATTTAATTTGGTTTTATTTGGGAAACCTCTCGATCCTAAAAATCTGTTTTTTCCGCTTGTTGTTTTTTTTATATCCTCTTTTAAAATTAAATATCAAATATTCTTAAATAAGATATAAAATTAAAAAAAAAAAAAAAAAAAAAAAAAAAAAAAATATTTTTATCATACTTTCTGGATGTATTGAGGTTAAGTGTTTTCTCTGATTGCATTGTGGTAGTAAACACTTGTACACGTCAAAGGTCGTTATAAATGAACACCCTAAATCTTAAGTGTAAATGTAAAAAAAAAACAAATTAACCTATATGTCTGCATGGATTTCTGGTCATGTTTTTACATTTGTGATGTTTATAATGGATTCCTATAAATCTTTATTTCTGGTCCCTCAATATGTATATTAATTATTTTGTGTTATTAGCTTTTGATACTATTTGTGTAGTCATTAGCCAGCTATAGTAAATTACTTTATTCTTTCCCATTTTATGGAGTTCATTTCAAGTGTAAAATACAGAGCAGATTCGATTTTTTGAGAAGAGACATAGAGGTAGGCCGATTCCAGAGACAGGGCCTACATCATAAATTCAGGCTTTCTCGAAGCTAACAATTAGTAAACATTGTAATTCCAATCTGCTTTCACAATACTTATTACACCCTAAACGCATTTCCACCCGATGCAGATTTCTATAATTTTGACCAAATTTGACAAAAATTCCAAATTGTGAAAACAAACTAGGCAAGAAAATCCGTTTTCCCCTAACAAAAGCTTCTTTTAAGTTGATGTAGGATATTTAAGCAATCAATATATAAAAATCAAACAAATAAATTCCCAAAAGAGTAATACGAACAGCAACACAAAATAAACAGTTAAGTGTGCCAATTTAGCATTTTCTTATATACTCTGGAATTTCTGACCGGATGTATTTTGGTTAATTTAAAAGCAGTTTTCTTTTCTCTGTAGTCATCGACTCTATGTGTCAGTAACATACTTGTTCATCGTGAGATATATGGGCACTAACCTATAGTTAATATGTAAAACAATATATTTTAAATTTTATGATTATTTATGATGGTTGTTTTTTTTTAGTATTATTAAATTATTCTTATGTATATTATTAACCTGTGTAGCAGGTTAGGGAAATGGCTATTGTTAGCACTAATTAAATGCTGACTCAGAGATTTTGAAATATAATTGTATATGCAAAAAACTCGATTTGTTGAAAAATGAGTGCGGCCCTCATCGGCACATCTCTGAGTCGTCCTTTAAGACGTCTTCCCTCACTTCCAAATGTGACTCCTGTACAACTAAATTTACCCTGTTATTGATTTTTTGCTGTTTTAGATTATAACTCTGAAACTTTTAAGCTGATTTTTTTAAAAATATTAAAAAAAAAAAACCTTTTCTGAATCCTTATTGTAGACACATAATTTTCAACATAATTGGGTCTTGAAAAATGTTTGAACCTGTACAAACGTTTGTTTGCCCCTCTCCTTAAAGGCATCATTTGCAGCTCTTAAGAATCTCGCGTTCAGTCAAGGGGTTCCCCGTCCAGGTCTGTCCAACATAGTTATTTAATCACTCAAATCATTTGTCTTGAGATGAATTTTTACAAATGTCTGCTAGCTCCCAGGGTATATGTAGTAGTAGTATTAGTAGTAGTATGTAGATATAGATATGTAGTTTGTAGTATGTAGTAGGTAGTAGTAGTAGTAGTAGTAGTGTAGTAGTGTAGTAGTAGTAGTAGTAGTAGTAGTATAGTAGTAGTATAGTAGTATAGTATGTAGTTGTTAGTATTAGTAGTAAATATGTCGTATGTTTATGTAGAAGTAGTATAATTAGTAGTATTATGTATTAGTCTGTCGTCGTCGTCCCCTGTCTCTCGTCCTCCATCTTCTTCGTCGTCGTCCTATTCTTCTTCGGCGTCTCGTCCCTGTTGTCGCGTCGTCTCTGTCGTATGTCTGTAGTTCGTCCTCGTCATGTCGTCGTCGTCTCCCTGTCGTCGTCGTCGTCTCGTCGTCGTCGTCTGTCCCTCCTCCTCTCTCCTCGTCGTCGTATCTGTAGTCGTCTCGTCGTTGTCGTCGTCGTCGTCGAGTCTTCGTCGTAGCGTCGTCGTCGTCGTCGTCGTCTCGTCTGTCGTCGTCGTCGTCTCTGTCGTCGGCTTCATCGTCGTCGTCCTCCGCTTCGGGTGTGGGTTGGGGGCCCTGCCGCCTTTCTTCTGCCCTCATTCACTCCGTTCGGGGGCCATTTCGTTTCCCTTACTGTTCCCTTTGCGCTTTCTTCCATTCCAGGGATCTGAATCTTAATTTTTATGACAATTCAAAATAATCCACTAGACTAATAAGGATCGCAGGAGGAAGTCATTAATTCATCATAGGCTAATGAATAATTCATTTTCCCCTAAGATGTCATTCTATAGGTAATTATTAGTATTAATAATATTAATTATAATCGTTCCAATATTTTACCTTTTGACTTATTTGGATATAGCGACCCCATATGTAACCCGAACAGTTGAGGTCACATGTCATGCAGGGGTCATTTTGACTTATCAACAAAATAATCCGACAATCCATATTTGTCATTCGATTCTAAACCCAATATACTGGTACAACAATGATTCCTGATCAAGGGCACATCCGACATGTAAATGTCACTGGAGTCATTTTTCAGTCACTGTAGGTCTTATAAATAATGGATTTTAAAAAAAGTGGAAGAGTGGAGTCGAGCTTTGGAACTACTTTCTTCCCACATAGGCGGTCAAAGGGGATCTTGGGTCATGTGGGTTAGGCGGCGACATAATTACTCACTAACTCCATCAAGTGCTGCTTGCTGCTTCAATTATGAGCCACCAGTGGTGGAGATTTCTGCGTTCTTCATTGTTCGGGGATGCTCTATTCACGAATGGATAGAACATCCTCCTGAAAAATGAAAGTCATGCAGAATCTCCGCACTGAAACGTATGTATTCCAAGCCTTTTAGGTCACCAAGTGTATTTGAAAATTTAATGTCACATTTACATAGGGGATATTTCATGGAAAGAAATAGAGAAAACAACACCTATCATTGTTATGCTTATTCTATTGTGTCATTCACATGTTTTCTCGGTTATTATTTTAAAAGGGCTACAAATCCTATCAATGCTTTTAGGTTTATCAACGGGTACTGGTTCATTAACGCAATATGAATTCTTTAACATTATTCGGACTTGGACCACAAATTCCTAGAACGAGTGTACCTTGGGACATAATTTCTAAGCACTGGCAGTCAGGTCCACGTCGGGCTTGGACATTAATTCCTAAGGATCGTATTCCACCTTGGACCTGGACTACGTTCTTAGGGAATTGTTTTAAGTCCACGCAAGACAGGACGACAATCCCTAAGGAAATTAGGCAACCTCGAAAAGGGGCATTAATTCATAAGAAATGAGAGTCCGCCCCCAAATACGCAAACCTGAACATAATCCCAAGTAATATAGTCCCACGTCGGGGAAACGGACACCGATCCTAAGGAGCTGAGGTCCACCTCTGGCAGGGCATTAATTCCTAAGGATCAAAAGTCCGCCTTAACTTCAGACAGGGACAATATTTTCCTAAGGTCTATAGTCCCGGTCGGAATTGGACCTAATCCCTAAGGAGCGATATTCCACCCCTGACAGGTCAATTAAAACACTATCAGTGATTTATCTGAAGAGATGAAAATATTTTTGAATTTGCAGGATAAGGTTAAAAGTGAAGGATAAGTGCCTGCAGAATTCTCATAAGTTAACTTTCCCAATGAAGAATACCAGAAAAGGAGGAGAAAACGGCATTGTTTTAAAACAGACACACGAATCTCCTTCAAATTACGTGTTGTAGAAAGTGTCCGTTCGGACAATTTATGACTAAATAACCGATTTTGTCTTTATTAGGCTGCGTTTGGTCGTAACCACTTGCAGGTATGTGTAGAAATACCAATACACTATTTCTCGCATGCAAAAATCTGATTTTTGATGTTTATTTTGTTTATTCTGATTTATCAAATCACGGATAGTGGCTAAAAAAAACCCTAGAGACTAATAGTCCCTACTCGGAAATTGAACACTAATTCCTAGGACTGGTAGTCC
The DNA here is from genome assembly GCA_023653785.1 of Ophioderma brevispina. Taxonomy (NCBI): domain Eukaryota; kingdom Metazoa; phylum Echinodermata; class Ophiuroidea; order Amphilepidida; family Ophiodermatidae; genus Ophioderma; species Ophioderma brevispina. The sequence continues at coordinate 29,512 of JAMKCH010032280.1, read as the reverse complement.
ATGTTGGACTTGCATATTTATTCCTAAGGCATGATAGTCCTCTTCGGACTTTCAAATCCCACTGTAGGACTAACATCAATCTAAATCATGTCCGGAGGACTTAGTTCCTAGCATTGGCCACTCCTTGCACATCCCCCCCGACTATTAAAACCAGAACTTAGTTTCTCCGGACTATGGCTACAGGGGACGGTATCTCCTGCCACAACCGGTCACATATTTTTGTTTTAAAACCTTATAATTAAACCCGAAATATCTAATTTCCACATACGCCTACTAATGTCTGGTTGGAGAGACTCTTATTTGAACATGACACTCATTACAATAGCTCAGCGGGATGCTGTCGGCTGCTGTGGAATTCGCAGCTTTCTTATTGTACTAATTAATACTCAGGGGGAATTTCTTTTCCCCTGTACAGTATCTTTTGTTTGCGCTTTTTCCTCAAGGATATAATATTAATTTATTTCAAATTAAGATAATCCCTAACTAACAAAGATTGATATTAATTAATCTCAATAAGAAAAGCGCTCATTATAACAGCCAATGAATAATTCAAATTGTCATTCTAATGTAATTCTTTTATTATTATTTTATCGCATATGTACGCTAGGGGGATTTTTTTTGTTATTCCACTCATAAGTTCCAACCTTTGTTATAGAGTAATATGGTCATGATGGGGCGGGGGTATCCATTAATAACAACGAATATGCATATTAATTCATTCAAATTTGTAAATTGCGAGAATTTTCTATACGACGGGGTTTTTGCTTATAGAACAGCCCGTTGTACACTCCATACCTAATGAATATGAGAATTCCAGGTTCAAGGTGTCAAGGTTTTTCAATATTTCATCTCATTGCACATACAATATAAACAATCAACAAACTTAATTAAAATGGATAATCGTAATGAAAAAAATGAATAAATAAATATTTGTATAATTTGCAAGAGATGTGTATGCCAGGGAAAACGCAAAAGCTGTATAAGTGGCAAACCCATCCATATTACAAATACATAAGCATATAAATATGAATGTTGGTAAGACATCATAACAAGCAATTAATGTTATGATTACCTCACATTTATAAAGAAGGGTGCCGACTTAACATAAAATTAGATAACACACAAAACCGATAATTAAAAATAAGTTACCCAAATCAGGAGCGAGAGATGTATGATCATGAGTTTTTTTAAAACAAACAGCAAGGATTGACTGTTTAGATGGGGACTCCAAATGAATTCCATAAGAGGGGGCCCTTGAATCCTGATTGTATTTTCGGCGAGCTTGGTATATAGTCAGTCTTACATAAAGGTCCTTGTAGCGAATCGAGTTTCCATATGGGTGACGTCTTGTCGGGTCAAGAAAAATGATATCTAAGATGTTTGGTGAGGAAGTTGGTCATAATGGTAATTGATACATGAACTGCGCGGTCTGGAAAGTATAAAGGTCTGAATTTTAAGCGTGTTCAATGGAGGGAAAAAGAGGTCGGTAGGGCGACCAAATGGGTAATTTGTACATGACCGAATAATCTGTTTTTTGCTTTAAAACAGATACTGCAGATGAAGAATTATTTTTATAAATCGGCCCAAATAATTTGCATGCAGCAATAGTTGTGTAGGAAAGCCAAGCCGTAATTATACCAAGGTAGGTCATTGAATCAATAGGAAAGAAATGGTTTAACTTTCATGATAATCAATCCCGTTAATATTTTGATATATTTGTAACATTGAAGTATGTGATTTCCATGACATATCCTCATCCAATTTAAGACGCCTAGAATTTAGTGTATTAACTTGTTCAGTGGCTTATTATCGATATTAATTTTAATATCAATTGGAGGGGAGGGATTATGCTTGTTTCTGAATACCATTAAAATTTCGCCATAAAGTTAGCGTTAGCGTTATTATTATTATTATAACTTTATATTATTAATTCTTTACAGAAACAAGGCGAACTAACTGATCTATTGTCTCGCTGAATAATTAAGTTCAGAATGCTAATGCAGAAAACGAGTGTCCGTCCTACGTGATGAAGTTTTTTTCTCTTCATTTAAAAATGATGTTCCAACTACTGTACATATTGAGAAGAAATGGATCAGGAAGACCGCACCCTGTTCAAGTTTATATTAGATTATAATTACTAGTTCCATTTATATTATTAAAAACAGGACTGCACACCATTGGATTCCATTTGTACATGCATTTGTATGTCACGTGTGGGCCAATCGGCGGTGAAAAAGTTATTAAAGCGGCCACAACCCTTTGATGACGATGCTGATCAATTAATGAGATCATTAATTGCCAAGACACTGCGTGTGTAGTAAGCGTGGCCAATGAAACCGGATCTGTTCTCAGAAGTTGCAAGTGACTAATCGCCGATATTCGTTTATGCATGCGGCGAAATACAGCGGGTTCGAGTGGACCAATTGCCATACGCATTAACCCTCGTCCTTTACCCAGGGGAAGGGGAGGGGGGTGATAGGCCACCCCCCCATGAACTTCACTCTGGTGCCTAAAAGCCAAACATTTTTGTAAAAGCTTCTAGGTAATCGTTCTCTCAACCTTTCCCGGTCATTTTAGGGAAAAAAGTTAAGGTAGCACCTTCAACGGGGTAGGGCATGCCGTCAAAGTCGAAGGGTAGGGGTGGGGGTTGCTACCCAAAGAGATAGTGTTATAGTGAGCCCTCCATTTATAGACTTAAACTTTTAAAAATATTATTTACCAATTTTATTTGAGAAAAGATTTCTCACAGGAAAAGTATTCTGTTTATTATAAAAGAGAAGAAAGGGGAATACCCCAGTTGTTTTTGCTAAGTGGCACATGTTAGATTGCAAAATGGGGGAAGGGGGGGATTCCCCAAGACTGCTAAACTTAGTAACTGACCCAGCTGTTTATGCCTTTAAAGATTCAAACACATTGCAATATGATGGGAATTCCCCCACCAAAGTTATATATATGAAGTGATGTAATTTAGATTGGAAAATCTGATTTGATGGTTGGTGTTGGCAAGGTCATGTTATGCATAAGATGATGTTGTAATGTTATTGTTCGAAAGGGAATCTATTGTGAGTAGTTGTTAAATTACTATCTGAAGGACTCTCTGCCAGCATCCACTTCTAACAAGTTTCTAGAAGATAGCTAGTTTTTACTCTGCCTTGAGGAGCAATACCTGTACATTGCCAGGATTTATTATATTTTAATTCCCGTGAGCAGAGTGCTGTAAGTATTCTACCTGTCACTTTGAAGCCCGAAAGTGCTGGGAATCAAAATAGGATTCCAAATTGTGGACAGATCGAAACCTCGTGTGATTACCTTTGGACTGATATACTGTTGGATTTTTATCAATCGAGGGAACTTAAATTTACCTTGTCGTCTTGAACTGCTGGACAGATTACCTTCAGGCCTAGAAGATTCCCTTGGATTATATTACCTGAGGAGTTTTGTATGAACTTGTGCGCTGTCATTTGGAGTCTTCGCTGTGAGGACATATCATCGCTTAACTGCAACGCTTCAACACAAGTACACTAGTAAACCTAAGTAATCTAAACTAATCGTTTAATATGTAATTTTGTTTGACATCCAATTCGTGAACCAAATCAAGTAAATAATCATTAAAACTGTTTATTATATATAATTTAGATCAGTTTTGTGCACAGAGCTCATTTATTGTGTTTGAAAGGGATTTCTTTTCTGACCTATACGTCACGAGACGTCATAACCCTATTTTATGGTGCATTTTTTGAAAATATTGATGCACAGTATGGCTCTAAACGCTAGGGGGATTTTTGTTTTGTTATCCCTCATAACGTCAACCTTTGTTATAGAGTCAATATGGTCATGATAACGGGGTATCCATTAATAACAAGAATATGAATATTAATTCTTCACATTTATGTAAATTCGGATTTACGTCGGGTTTTTGCTATAGACAGGCCCGTGGTAGAACTCATTATACCGAATGAATATGTAGATTTCGCCCTAAAGTTAGCGTTATCGTTTATTATTATTAGTTATAACTATTATTATTATTAATTTCTTTACAGAAACAGGCGAACTAACTGATCTATTTCTCGGCTGAATAATTTAAGTTTCAGATGCTAATGCAGAAACGAGTGTCGTCCTAGCGTATGAGGTTCTTTCCTCTTCATTTAAAATGCTGTTTCCAACTACTGTAATAGTGAAGAATAAATGGATCGGACCCCGCCACTCTGTTCAAGTTTAATATTAGATGATAATTACTATTTCAATTTATATTATTAAGCAGACCTGCACACAGTATCAATTTGTACATGCAATTATGTTGTCAACTTGGCCATCGGCGGTGATTAAAGGCGGCCACAACCCTTTTGATGATCGATGCTGATCAATTAATGAGATCATTAATGCCAATAAACATGCGTGTTATGTTAACGCGTGGCCAATGAACAGGATCTGTTCTCATAGTTGCAAGTGACTAATCGCCGATATTCGTTTATGCATGCGGCGAAATACAGCGGGGTTTCGAGTGGACCAATTGCAGTACTCATTAACCCTCGTCTTACCAGGGGAAGGGGGAGGGGGTGATGGTCCCCCCCCCCCCCATGAACTTCACTCCGGTGCGCTAAAATGCCAAACATTTTCGTAAAAAGCTTCTAGGTAATCGTTCACTCATCCTTCCCGGCCATTTTAGGCGAAAAATGTGAAGGTAGCACCTTCACCGGAGTTAGGGCATGCCGTCAAAGTCGACGGGTAGGGGGGGGGGGGGGGATGGTTGCTACCCAAAGATATTTTATGGTGCATTTTTAAAAAATATGCACAGTATGGCTCTAAAACTCCATGTTTATGTAAAACTAGCCAATTTACATCATTTAGAGCTGAAAAAACCGAATGAAAATCCGATATTCCTACGTTTTTTTTAGCGCAAAATTTGGATTTTCGCATATTTTCTGTGGAAAGGCACAATTTTGTCGACTCGCGGACTTGATGACGTCATTGCGACGCCATACTAGGTTTGTTGGTAATTTATTTGTATCAGTGGAAGAGGGGAGGGACCTTAGCTTATCAAATGGTTATCAATCCTAAGCATAGGGTGCTTTTTAACGAATTATCGAGGGGTGGTAAACGGTTACAAAAGATCCTTGGTACTGACATACTGAATTTTACATCTATCACCGTAAAATATGTTTAATATTTGTGGATATATAATATTTGTGGATCTATAGGCGTACTAAGTTATGGGTTTCGTCAGTGCTTAAACACAGTATTTTACATTCGCTACACATTCACAATCTCTATAATAACTCACTGCACCAATATATAGGTTTTAATTGCTTTAAGGATTATTTTACAGTATACTGTAATTTTACGGTTAAATTGTTGCACATGCATGACTGCCGGTAAAATACTGTAAAATTAGAGAATAAGGTATGATTTTGGGAACCGGTAATCTCTTTACGATGAATGAATCCAAGGGCGATTACAATTATTTTGGGGAAGAACAGGCCGGAGGCCGAGTTCTTCCACGCAAAAATAATGGTGTCGCCGGATTCAATTCGTCGTAAATAGAGTACCGGTTCCCAAAATCATACCTTTATTCTCATTCTTAAACAGCTTTATTATTAAGGTCATCTTTAACCCAATTTCTCGATACTTTACGGCTTAAATACTACAAGAAAGGACTGCCACCACGTAGCAAAAACGCGGTATGACGAGAGCGATTCAACCTAAAAATAACATCAATACGCAGCGAGGACTCCCTGGGGTCAATTAAAAGAATTGAAAACCCAGCAGGACCAATGAAATTGCGTACATTCTCACATCTGTTTAAGAATTGACAGTATTTTTTTTTTTTACAGTGCAGTCATTAGCGAGTGGATCAGTCTTATCTTAACAGATGCCCTTTAGGAGTCGATGGCGTTAAGGGACAATTTCGTCAATTTTTGTATCAAATTTTGCCCGTTGCAAATATACAGCCCTTTCCTTATTTCGCTGCGCCGTTAATCCTATTTTTTTCATCAGCACCTCGAAAATCTGGGGGGCGACACTCTACTTTAAACATGACGTATCGGTACAGCCTATATACGTATCTGCCAATATCGGCTTATGTATTGTGTAAAAGAGGAGTTTCATTTGGTCATTTATAAATCTAATTTGTGTATTAAAGTAGTCAACTAGAAATAAAGACAATCATCTAAAATGCTCAATTGCAACGTTTCAGATGAATCGATTTTTTATTTTTTATGAAATCAACATTTATGTATAGTATAACAGTAGCATAGGATATGTGTATAAAAAAATCCGGGTCAGGAATTTTATTACAAAGCTGTGATTTTCTATATAAAAGACATCGATTTGACCTTAGGTATTTGACATAGTGATTAGTATGTGGACAAGTATTATGTATGCAAATACATGATTTAGATTGAAGAAATTGGACTACTTTTTGAACAAATTGTAGAAAATTTCGAAAAAAAGCGACCTATTGCTACACCAAATTTGAGATAAAAAAAAAGTCATTCAAAGCGCGCGGGAAGCTGAGACAAACTTTTTTTTTTTTGCCTTATTAACGTTCCGATTTTAATGGTCGTGAGTATACATTGAAAAGTTACTACCCCTAAAAGTTCCGTGACAGATCCGCACGGCTACATTTGCGTACGCTTCTATAATGACCGTTCAGATGTTCCCATTGGGGCATTGGTTTTCATTGCCGTAAAGATTATTTTGTAACATGTATGGATTTTGTGACCTTGTCAAATTTTTGAAAGTTGATAGTACTCCTTTGATATGCAACTTTTGTGTTTTTAAAATCGGTGTTTCATTATTAAGAAATATATCAATAGTCCCCGTCAAAATAGGATTTGACCTAAAACAACTTGCACATAAAACCGCTTTGTGTTCATTTAACTTGGAAGAGCTAAAACCACATTTTCAAAAGTTTACAAAAATAGTGAACAGTGCCCTAATTCGCATAAATTCAAAATGGCCGCCATTTAAAAAATTTTGCTTAAATCTTGGGATCTAAGATTGTAGAAACTTCAGGTTGGTACCTTTACCTATGTTTTGGGGTCAAGGATTAGGTCTAAACATTAACATTATTTATACATTTTGTCATTTCTTCTTGTCTAATTTGCATAAATTTGAAATGGCGCCATTTTGAAACCATTTTGTTATATATCTCGGGATCTGAAATTGACCAAAGCTTCATCTGGTGTCTATACCCATATTATTGGAGTCAAAGAATTCAATTTTAAACAGTATTTGTACTGTTGTGTCATTTCTTCATGTCTAATTTGAATAGGTTCAAAATGCAGCCATGCACTTTAAACATTTCAACTGTCAAATCTCGGTATGTAGCAGATGGAGAGGCCATTTGCGATGTTTTATACCCAATTGCAAGTCAATGAGCAAACTGATCAGTATTAGTAACAATAAGGCAATTTTGCACATCATCCTCATTGCATAATTAGAATGGTTTGCCAGTTCCAACTACATGACCTATATCTCAAAGTCCCAAAATTTGCATATGTGAAAGTTCACAACATTGTCTCCAACTGGTTTAAAGCTAACACACTTTCGCTTAAGGGTCCATGGACATGCTTTAAACATACTTATAATACCCCCAACAAAGGGGGGGTGGGTTTCATTCATCGTATGTATTGGTATCAATGTAAAATCTGCTGAACAGTAATGATAAACCGTATAGTTGATAAAATTGGGCATAATTCATGTGTTTGGACAAGCTTTCAAAGCAATTCCAAAATGAAAGTGGATTTCGCGCTGGCAAGCGTGACCCGGAGTGAGCGTCCGAGTAACAAATACGCGATACGCATCTTGATCGTCATCGTGGAACGACGTGCGCGTGGCCCAGTTTTTTTTGCATCGTACACCTTTGGACTTCTCGTGATATGCGTCGTACGTGTTTGTATCATATATGCATAATTTTTTCTTGATTTGGTGCCTTAATTACGATAATAATGCCGCTGTATGTCCCGACGGGTGCCCCGCGCGACGTAAATAACCGACAGGAAACAGAACCGAAGAGCTTTAAGTTTTCAGACAAAGCAAACCGACAAGAGAGACCAGAGTGTGCGGTAAGCCCCCGCCGGGAGCCCACGCGTGCATGAGGCTTTGTTTACAACTTTTTACTCTGACGTCATTAAACGGGGCAAATCCAACTCCAGCATCTGTACGCGTTTGCGAAAAACAGGAGAAGACCTTGTCAGTTTGGGTATATTATCCTTGAAATTAACACTTTCCGGATGTTCACTTTTAAAAATCTGTGTTGCGATATGAACAGGATCCTGTTTAGGTACGAAAATGTAAGAAATGTAAGAAATGTCTACTCAGCCGTGTCCATGGACCTTTAATGTATCCAAAACACCTTATATTCCACTTTACAAAGAAAAACATTATGACACACCAACAAAAATCATGATTGACAACACTCCATTCACCCCGTAGAGCATACAAATTTCTAGGTGAAAAAAAAAAAAAAAGGTAATATTTTTTTTTTTTTTTTTTTTAATTTTTTAGGTTTTTTCTTTTTTTAAAATTTCAACAACTTAAGCTTAAAGTACTAACACTATCTTCCAAACAATTTATTTTCATTATACAACACGTTAATACTGCCGTACATATATTACAGTAACTAGCTTGGGCAATTACTGACATCCAACACTGGAGGACAACTATTGTCCATGACCTTCCTCCAACTTCTAGTAAATTGGCATAATATTCAAACTCCAAAAACGAGCCATGCGCACTCATCAATAACACCGAATACACATCTCACACTACCAATGTTTCCAAATTAAAACACTCCACATTTTTGATTTCACAAATTACAACAGCAGTTTTTTTATAAACCTTTCATCTTTTAAATTTCTAATTGTTTCACTCGTTAATTGCATAACTACTTCGCATCGGATTGCATTCATCATTTCTTGTTTGGCTCACCATGATCAATGTGTTCTTTTGCCACCTAACTTTGTTAATAGAATTGTCAATTGTCCTCGTCTGTCTGTCCGGTTTTTGTTGTGTCTTGTCTTGTCCTGTTTTGTTGTGTCTTTTCTTGTCTCAAATCTTGTCCCTTCCTGTCTAGTAATCCATATTAAATGTAAACTCTGTATAGTTAAAGGTAGGGCCAATGCTCAAAGTCCATCCGACTTATTATGACCTCTCATGCATTTTTCATTTTAATGTCTTCCTAAATTCAGTTAAAAAACCACCATTTACTCTTATATGCTGTAAATGTATTTTATCAATATGTAATGTATTGCTGAATGCAGATGCTAATATCTAATAAACCTATTTGAATTGAATTGAATTGACACATGGCATCAGGCCCTAAATCTTATCATATGAATCGAATTTTTAGGATTATACACGGCACTCCAGTCATTTTAATTGATGGACTTCTTAGTTGGCAAAAAGTCTAGCCCAACAGCCATTAGTGGGATCTTCTTCAGTTCTTCAAAGATCTGGATCATGGGCACCATTGGAAAACAGTGTCTGAACACTGAATTATTATACAGTCTAAATAAGACAAAAATAAAATAAAATAAAATAAGACCACGCTGACAATTTTGCTACCACCTCTAAACACTTCTCATCCTTTGGTACATTGAGTCCATTTGGCTCTGCAGGTCACTGCTGACTGCGCAAGCTAGTGTTTTGATTTGTACCTTATTATTTAAGAAGGTTTAAAGGGATGTCTCTGTGGCTAAATAAAAGGGTTGTGGAGTGTATTAACCACGATTGCCTACAGACAAAATGTCGGATTTCCCCCTTATACCTGAAAATACATGTATGTAATAGATTGCAAGTGGATAGCTGGAAATATTTAGTCAGATGTTAAAGAGAACCATTAAAGTGGGTACTAATCCAATTTTGTTGATAAAATTATGGACCAGTGTGTTTAGCTGGAATAATTCAATAGTGCCACCTTGGCACCCTTAGGTAATTCGAGTTACTGAGGTCACAGGTCGTAAAGGTCATGTATTCATTATGATGCCTGTGAACAAGGTATTGTTTTAGGTCAAAGGGGTCAAAGGAAACAAATTCTTGTGCTATATGGGTCAAATTTGTAAGTGCCTTATTGTAAATAAGGAATATCCTCAATTACCTCTTTCAGCTTGCAAAAAGATTTTTAAAAAGTACGGTTAGTTTGATATTAGACCACAGGAGCACAGTTTACGTTTACTGTTGACATAAATTAGGTTAAGGCCACTTGTTTAAGTTGCAGCCATTTGTACTTAAAGGTGGACTGGTAGATATAGCAACTATACCTTTTCAAAATCTTTGGTTAAACAGTTAAAATGCGGCTACTTTCAATTGCGCAGGATGTTCATGAAAAATTTGACCTACAAATCATAAGTTACCATCGTACAAGCACAGTCATCCTTGACTTTTTTACTTCTTGGGACCTAAGGGAGAAGTGTGATATTTCTATGATACTTTATGGTGGCATGGGGAAATTTAATCCTGTTATTTTACCCTGTGACCCGTGACCTCAATACCTCAAAATTTTGTAAAAGGTTAACTAGGACACTGCTAATACGTTAATAATAAAATTGACATTATAGTACACAACTTTACACCCATACTTCGGTCTTCAATGGGCCGCCTTTCGACTATGTAATACAAATTTGGAGTGTGGAGATAAAAAGTGGGGCTATAAATTCCATTGGGTAAAGATAGCGGTCGTGAAAAGCACTCAAATAAAAGATAGAGAGAAAATATTGATTTTATTAGATTGTTGTCAAACATTCTGCAATATTGAGAGGGTCGGAGAGATTATAATTTCAAACCGGTTTTAAACTATTAAAATGTCCTATAATTAAATAGGATAGTGTGGAAAAATGAATGGTTAGAATGTGAAATATTTGGTGGTGATCCTCTCTAAGAAAGATTATAAAAATATGACAAAAGGCAATCGAGATTCATTTGAAGAGGAAAATCATAAGCAAAAAAAATGTAGGGTCAAGTTGATGCTTCAAACGCGGATAAATAAATGTATATTTTAGCACAAGTTGAAAACGTAAAAACAATTTCTCGCCTATTTTCAGATTTAGCAGGAAAATCTACATTACGTCTGTGTAGGCAATAATACAATAGACTAAATGCACATAACTAAATTATTGACAGGTAGCTCTGCCGGTTGTCCCGCAGATAGATAGTCAATGAAAGTAAAGACTTGGATAAATAACTCATTGGTATAAATGCTCTTATGGGTTTAAATTTTTGATACCAGAAAAAATATGTTCAAGAAACTCTCAGTAATTTTATAGTGGTCACCAGAAGTGGTTCCAAAATGGCCTCCATTTGGAATTCATACAAGTTAAGCATAAAAGAATAAACCAATGATCTATTAATGTTAATAAAACGGAATTCCTTGATTCTGGAAAACATGGGTATATATACCAAAAAGAAAACCTTTACCATTTCAGATCCCAAGATATAGTAAAGATGAGTTCAAAATGGCAGCCCATTTTTTTTTAAATGTAAAATTTAATTTGCTATTTCTTTTTAAGACATTATATAAATACTGTTATAATTGAATTCCTTGACCCCTAAGACAAGTATATACACATTATTAAGGTCTGTACAAATCTCAGATCCCAAGATGTAGGCACAATCAGTTTGAATGGCGGCATTTTGGGAATTATGCAAAATTGAACATTGGTTCACTCCTCCGATTTGGTAAACTTTTGATATGGTGTTAGCCTATTTCAAGTTAAATACAGTAGAGTGTGTCGTTGCAATTTGTTTTGGGTTGACCCCTTATTTTTCATATTTGACTGGCTACAATGTATCGTCGGAATTACAGGATTTAAATTATTAACAAGGGGATTCGTAAACGTAAGTTCCGCATCGGTTAACTTGGGAAATGTTAACCTAACTAAAGACAACAGGCTGTTTTTTTTTTTTTTTTTTTTTTTTGTCTTTGCTGGGTTCTTCAGTTTGAATCTCTTGCAAATAAAACAGTTATGCAAACTGACAGTGGGATTTGACTTAAACCTTCAAAGTGATTGTCAAATGAAAGTTTGAACACTTAGAAGTTCTGAGTCCTCAAAGTCTTGGTGTGTCCGATTTACAGAATTACTCTAAGGTTAAAGGCAAACGGGGGTTTTCTGTGGACACACTCGCAAAAACCACGAATACCAGGTGATTGGTTAGCTCCAGTTCTTCTTAGAAACAAATTCTTCATAATGTGGCAGCCAAGGGATTTTGTGCATGGTTCGATTGCCCCAACAGCTCTAAAGTTTCTCTAGCTGGACTGATAAAGTTCCAAAATGGTAGAAGCACCTTGAATATCTATCCGATAGTATGAAGAAGTCGAAACCGGATGCTTCGGAGTGTCTCTTTGAAATGCAGCTTTTGGTTACCAAAGATGCCAAAGGACAATGTGAATCATGAAGTCTCCAGGCATACATGTGTTGTTTCTTGCTGTAACTGCATTCCCAAAAAATGTCGAATAGGATGTTATTGGATTGAAACAGAAATATTGTCTTTTGAGAAAGAGGTTAAACGATAGCTATCACTAAGGACAAGACTCTGGCGAAACTTCTATTCTTAGTTTTACAGACCATGTCAAAGGCGCCTCTGATAGACTATCGTATGAATGTCTTCACACATCAACCAGCTATTAGATTCACCAGTTCAACAGATGGGAAAAACAAGGATGATGAACGACGTTTTCCTGCATATTTCAAATGGTCAATGGCATCCGAATATTTGCAGATATACTCTTTTTCTATCAATTTCGAGGCTCTGTGCAACCAACTGTAAGTGCCTGCATTAGATAGACCTACATTGTACAGAAACTGTATCTATGCCAAGGCAATGAATATTGTGGTCGGGAGAGGAGGAATTAACCTCAAATTGTAGTACGGGTATGTGAGGCGGTCAAGACCCAGTTCGCGCCCTCCTTTTGAAAGTTCTTTAAAACATTAAGTGACCAAGGGTTTTCATCCGTTGGTGCCCAAGTGGGGGGGTTCCATGGGGACCCCCCCCTAAGGAAAACACTTCCCGAGGGAATTTTGCAACGAAATTATTACCACATGTGAAGGTCATAAGGGACAACCCCAAATCAGCAACATAAAAATGAGATTTGTTATTTGGGTGCAAATTAGGGACAAAACAATTTGTTTTCAAAACACGCGAAAATGGGCAAAAAAGACGGAAAATTCAAAATGAGCCTTGTGCTTACATCAAACATTTTAAAAAACTCTTATGTTGATATCTATTCTAGAGAACCAAAATACTTATATTTAACACAAAACCAGCAGTTGTAGGGATCCTGTAATTTTTACGGGGTGCAAAATACACGTCATTTTCCCATGAGTTTTGATACAGTAAAGGTTTGGCAACGTTACGATGATGAACTTGTTTGTTTTCAGCACAATAAAGGTTAATTTATTTTTAATGTTACTAATACATGTTTACTGACATGTGTGAATTATATCAGCAAAAAAAAAATTGCTTGGTTCTCGGTGTCGTATTCTTATTGTAAAAATATTCTCAAATTGAACCTTCCGTTAGTGCCCAAGGGGGGGTGCCATGGGACCCCCCATCATTATCTCATTAAAGGCTTGGCGATTTTAATTATTTTGGTATGAAAAGAAGGGCATTTAAAAGTCAGACAATACAAAAATTTCGGCGACAAAAATCCGCACGCGTAAAGCGGCCAGCACGACCCCCCCACCCCATTGGATCACTGTATTAGTGTTAAAACACCTGATCGAATATATTGTTTTAAGACCCCTACTTTACCAAAAATCCTCCCCAAGTTTAGCTCCATAACCCATTAAATTGGAGAGGCTTTGTATTTCTTCAGGTCCAAAACTCTTAATTTTGCCTAGGTCAGGAAATACCCTTTGAACACAAACAAATGGGCTTAACTTGCGTACAAATGATCTGAGCACACTGATTTTATTTTACAACTTTTAAATCAATTGGAATGTACAAAACAACAATTACAATATGTAGTAGGTTATCAATGAGAAATCCTATTCTAGAAGTGTGGGAAAGAAGTTTGAAGATGTTTTCTATAGATGAAGGGTGCTATTTGCTGAATCAGAATATTTGGGTCAAACCTCTGGGAAATGTAAGGAACTTTTGAAAAATAACGGAGGGTAAAGTGTAATAATAAAAAAAATAAATAAACAAAATTAAAAGAGTTCAGGGGTAAATTTGAAATCAAGTCAAATTGTGTTGTTTAAATGTACACCAAGGTTTGTCTCATTGATAAGGATTAAAAAAGTATACAATAACAAGCCAGGGTTTTGTAATTTTGAAATTAAAAATTTTCCAAAATTCCAAAACAGAAGTTAGTTTTGAATGATGCAAATAATGTTTATAATAAAATTTTTATGTAAAAAATTTTTACTATAGGTAAGAAAAATACTACAATCAGTTTGTAAATAATTTACCACAAATATATGTAAGAAAATAAGAGCCCTAATTGGTAGTAAATAATTTACATATTGGTCTGTAACCTTTGCCAATGTGTAAAAAATACAATTGTCATGTGAAAAAACAATAAATACGTTCAGTTTATAAGTCATCTCATTTAATATGTAAAATTACTAAAATAAAAAGATATCAACCTCCCCTACCACCCCCCCCCTTCAATACCTGGTTCGTAGACCATCGTAAGCAGACCATTATTAAGCCATATATTATTACGATGCGTTCGACTTGAGATGGAGGGGTCTACGATGTGTCGTTAAACAAGTTAAGGTCTTTTTACATGTTGCGGTCTCATGTATCTGATTTTTATTTTTTTTCAACTTGTGGATGAGAGTCAACGGATTGTGATCCATGTATACTAGAACTGGGTGCACTGGTGTTACTCAAGACACTTCCAAAGTTCTGCAATACAATAGCAATGCTGGACGCTCTTTCGCAATGTACAGTAGTTTCTGTAATTTTATGAACATGTCTTAGAGAACGTAACATAGTAAGATGATCTAACATCATTTTCATGCCTGCCTGAGAACTCCACCACTGTGACAGCCACGTCACTGGCATCAAATTCCAACTTGAATTGTTTCAATCAAAACTGGCGCAGGCATCAAAGATAGACTTGATTTTTCACAATTCTTGGCATTGCTTGACCAAACAAGTAGTTATGTAATACCCCATCTAAGATCTCATGAGATCTCTTTTGCCTGTGGTGTGGGGAATTCTCTCAATTGCATCACATTTTTGTGATGTGCCTTGCCCGATGTCAAAATAAGTGACATTTGCATAGCAAAACTCCGTTGTCAACAGCCTGAGATAATATTCAAGCAACTGATAGAGTGCATCAATTGTTTCTCCCATCGTCTGGCTGTACCACGGACTTGTAATACAATAACCTTTTATTTTTCTCACTTTAAAGCGACTCTGGCACATTACGAAAAATAGTGCGCCCTCAAGATTTTTCAAAATCGATATTTTGCATCGGTTGTAAAGCTTTATATACATAGCCCTAACCTGAACGGACTAATCAGCGTCCTTATGGGTAACAGATATAGTAGTAGTAGTAAATCTTTATTTAGTCAGGGTTACTCAATTCAGTTGTACAAGAACTGGTCTCCCATGAGACCATGACAAGTACAAATACATAAGTTCATGGCATATACAAAATAGGCACATTAGTGATAAAGTCAAACGAGGACAGTACTCCCTTGATACATGAGATTTGAAGTGTTTACGTTCATTTAATTAAATTGCACCTAACCTCAGTCGGGAGGTGGTTCCAAAACGTACTCCCTCTGAAAAGGAATGTACGTTGCCAGGTCTAATGTTAATGATGGGATTTACAAGAGTGTGGAAGATTGACTACGGATCTTCTTGGAATGAACATTAGAAATATACAGAAACTGCGATGGAAAGGATAGGAGGGAGCATAATTTTAAGAAATTGAAAACAACCAAACGAAGCTGATTTTGCCATCTTTTGTCATGTTTATCCCATTTAAAGTAGTCATTAAGTCATTCAATTGAGTTCTAAATCAGCAGATAAAAGAACACGAGCAAGTTGTTTTGCAGAATTTGAAGAGAGTTAGAATACTCAATTAGCGCAGTTTGACCAGACAGGACTGCAATAGTCAAAATGTGGAAAAACCAAAGCAGTGGCAACATATGTTAAAAGGGTGTTTGAAGAAAGATAAAAATTCTTCTTCTTATCGTGAGGAACAAACATGTGGTTATCAAATGTGATCCAGCCAGAGATGGTACAAACGTTCTGGCTCTTACTGATCAGCAAGGGTCCTTGTTTGCGAATTGTTGCTCCAGCAGTGGGCAGACCAAGAGATGTCCATTGTCTGTGGTGCTGTTCCACAACCACAGGTAGTGGACTGATCTGCTCCAGATAGCCCCCTCTGCAAGGAAAACCTTAGATCGGCCAATTAGGTCTAAATCTGTTGAGGATCGCCATCCATCCCATGAGGAGTCAGTCCAGGTGGGAGATGCTCACAAGGTTCAATACCAATAGTTGTTACTTGGTTGATGGGCAGTCTTCTTTCCACAAGGCGACTCTCTTTACCTCTTAGAGACTGTTTCAAGAGTTGGACTTTGTTAAGAAACTCTCTCGCCGGATTTTAAGGCGGTTGGCAGCAGGTATCGGTCAGACATAGGGTGCTTCCACATTGATACTTGGCAGCTACGCTCTTTCACGGCGCCCCCTCGCGGACGCTACGTACGACAGATGTTGGTGGAGGCAATTTCTGCTAGTTTTTTGGGATATATAAGTTTCCTTGGTGTTGGACGGAGGCATCCTGTAGTAAGCCGGCAGGAGGCATTTACACGCTGAATCAAGCTTCTTGCCATGGGTTGATTTTCCCATACAGGGCAGGCATACTCTTCACATGAGGTAAGCACAGGCACGTGCCATCGATCTTAGGGTATGTGGGCGAGCACCCCATCTGTGCCAGTGAGTTTTTTCAAGATGTATTGCGTGAAACATACTTTACTCTTCGTCTTCGCGATGTGGTTCTTTTAAACCCTGTCTACCTGAGCATTTTTTGTAACAAAAACTCCCTGACGGGGGGGGGGGGTGGTTACCACCCCCCCTGTTATTTTCGTTACTAACACCCGATTCCTGGAAATTGGTACCAAAGGATAGCTTAGGTTCGTTCTTCCATTGGTACCAAAATAAGTACTAAACATCCCATTATGACGTCACCATGACGTCATATGTGAGGAAAGTACGAAAAAAATATGAATATAGGGTGGAAAATTGATATTTCGCATTTTAGCGACTCAAAACACCCCTTTAAGCTTAAAATGAGTGTCATTATATAAAAATAGTAATTTCCCATCCAAGTAGAGTTCAAAACCGCATGAAAATTGATTTCCTAAACTTTTGGCGAAAAATTGAATTTTTCACTGTGTGGTTCTATGGAAATGGCAGTTTGCTGACATGCGAACTTATGACGCACTGTGACGTAATGTAGGCATGTTGGTACTATTATGGTATCAATGGAAGAGGAGGACCATAGCATCTATTGTACCAAAATATAGTGTCTGTGATGTTCCTTCCTGTGTTGTGTTAGGAATGTTGGTACTCTCGATCCGGAGGGGGGGGGGGTGGTAACCACCCCCCCCACCTATCGATCACCTTTGGGATCACCCTGTATCTGAACTATACCCTGGTGGATGTTTGTTTGGGATTACAATGAGAGGAACATGTCAATTGACAATTACATTCACTAATTTGGCACCAAAAAGGGGGTTTTAGCAAGCCGGGAAAAAACCCGAAGGGGGGGGGGGTGGTAACCACCCCCCCCCCTTCGGTAGACGAGGGATAAGAGAGAGTGCGGTCCAAGGTAACTCCTGGTAGAAGGGTTTCAACAGTGCTCCAGGGGTGTTCCGCGAGGGAACTTTAAGCTGACGTTTGGCTTGAGGTTGGCAGATGGAAATCACACACCCGTGTCTTAGATGGTTGCACGTAGGTGGTTTTTTCCTATACACAGGAATGAGTTCATCCAAAAGATTGGAGAGTCTATCTTCAACAACTGTTGAACTCGGCATCTTATGCGCTAATTTCAAGATCGTCGCCAAAAATAAAACGAACAGGTTCCTGCACGCCTAGGTTGGTCGTGGTATATATGTTGAACCGGAGAGGTGCAAGCACACTCCCTGTGGTAGACCTTCTTGGCCTACGCCATCGGCGGCTCTTCGCTCCTAGATGAATCAAAGCCAAGACCACCGCTACTGCCGTCCAACCTCAAACACCAAAGAGGCTCATCGCCAGCTTCAAATGTCAACCCCCCACCCCCCCCCCAACCTCAAGGTCGAGCGCCTCTGCCTAAAATCCATACACCAACTTACTTGGGAGTGAAGCTTGACCGGCGCTCACTTACCGGCAGCACCTCGAGGCAGTATGCGCCAAGGTATCTTCGAGGAGAAACTCCTGTGCCGACCTTGTGGATTTCATGGCGGTGCCAGCCCAAACGAGGGCCTACGCACCACTGCCTTAGCTCTGGTCTACAGCATGTGAAGAGCGCCCCAGCATGTGCAAAAGCCTCACACAAGGAAGATGGACACAGACTCAACGAGACCTGAGAACCATCATGGCTGCCTCCGTCCTACTTCGTCTGAATTCCTACCAGTGCGTTCAGGCATTGCACCTGCCCCAGTACTTCTGAGAGAACACCACACGCACAAACTAGTGAATAAGGCCCTGCTGGACAACAGACCTGCGGCATAACACTGTCAAAAATCACGCCAACTCGGTAGACAGAGACTGCGCTCTCGCCAACCTTCCTGCCGACACGATGCTGCTAAACTCTGCAGTTCCCCTTCAAAATCTTACAGACCCCCAGGAATACTGCTGGCCTAGATACCCAAGACCAGATTAACTCTCTATTACACCTAAGACAGATCTACCACCTGGCAGCAATCTCCCACGCAAGGAAGGGGTCACCTTAAACCGGATTCGTTCTCACAGGAGTCGGTCGCTTCCACAGCAATATGCACCGTGGGGGCTGCGCCCTCGCCAGCCTGCCAATGTGGTTTCTACCATCAAGACTGCGGGATCACATTTCAATGATGTCCACCTTCGTCAACCGGTGGACACAGATTTCTCAAACCCCAACAATCAACAGTGAGTTGGCTCCAATGCATACAACAGATTAGCTGCTGCCTCATACGCAAGAGAAGAGAAGATGACCAAAGAACATCTGATTGCCAGCAATCCTCGGATAAGTCAGTCAAGCGGATGGTCCTTGGTAATTTCCAGAATCTATGGAGTAGGCATCGTTGATTAAACAGTGTCGTACGATAGGTTGCGAACACAGCTCCGGGTACCATACCCTTCTCGAACCCTCCTCAATGTGTGAGTTAGGTTGAGTAAGTCTTGGCTTGTTGTTGATTGCCTGGCCGAAAACCTGCTTGTTCTGGTATGAGGTGTTGCGGGAAAATACATTGAGCAGGAGACGTTGAAGAGTTGTAGGTAGGGCTGAGGAGGGAATGGTCTGAGCTATTGGGGTTGGATGGATCTTCCCCAGGTTTAGGAGGCCATAGCATGTGATTTCCTCCAGATCTTGGGAACCTATGGGAAATAGGCAGCAATTGTAGAGCGCAAGAGACATCCTTTGCTACTGGGCCGAGATATTTTAGCTAAAACTATAAAACTTCACTCTACGTATAACACCAATGCGTTTTGAAAAAAAAAATAAAAAATTGATGATATATAATCAACTGCTACACAAGACAAAGTGGGTCAAAGACAACACCCAAGTACTTAAATTTTTCAACTCTTTTTCTAACTATCCATATCATGATGCAGATTATATCAACTAAATTTTTGTAACAACATTTTTTGTACCAAAGATCATGAATTTGGTGTTTAAGTTCAAAGTTCGTTGGTTGTTTTCAAACCACTGTGCAATCCTAGACAAATTATCATCATATCCAACTGCAGCGTCGTGGGTCCGATGCAGTGAAAAGTAATGTTCAGTTCAGTATCATTATTTCACAGCAACAAAAACATTTAGTAAATAATTTAACATGGTAGGATGACAATAAGATCAATGTTCAGAAATGCCACCCTTACAAAACTTCTTAATTTTGAGTGTAAAGACAATGGACACCATTTAAAACAAGACTTTAGGTGCAAACAAGACCGAACAAAACAGGGGCCAAAAAAACACACATTCGTTGGCACTGATAAACAATATATGTATATTATACATATAATTAAATTGAACATATACATATCAAATATAAAGCATAAAATTGAAAAATTAATAATGAAGCATAGGTAACAAACTCAATGATCGTATTTGGATCCTGTGGAGCCCGCTGGACCCCTGGCGAATCGGAGGACGCGGGGAAACTCTTCCCTCGACCTTCGGTCTCGTGGACAAACAGCATCCCGCGCCCCAGACACCCCGGGGGAAACAGACTCCACAAGGTCCATCATGATCATTAAGATCTGTATAATATGTTTACAATTTAAAATAATGACAATAAACATGTTATTGCGTAAGCAATGGAGCAAATCTATATAGTTAAAATGTCTTAAAAATTAATATTATAATTAGAAAGTAAGATCATTGCAATATTCTTCTTAAAGTCTTGATGAGGGCGAACGTTTTATTCATAATCTATTAATTCCATAGCACGGGTCCCTGTCTTCGGATGGTGCACATACCAAGATTAGTTTTAAAATTACTAGGACGTAATAAATTAGAAGATCTGGTACCGTATCTATGAATAGAATGACAACTTACGAAAAAAGGATTAAAATTAGAAGGAAGTTGACCATTGGCAAATTATACATAAAAGTAGCATTTTCGAGTTTGTGAATATCATATACAATAAGTGTTTGTAAATGGGCAAATAAAGGAGAAGAGTGGGCGAGCCAATGAGCTTTTCTTTTATATGGATTTTCTCGAAAACAACATTTTTCGTACCAAAGATCATGAATTTGGTTTTCTTAATATTCAAAGTTAGTTGGTTGTTTCAAACCACTGTGCAATCCTAGACAAAATCATCATTCCAACTGCGGAGTCGTGGGATTCCGATTGCAGTGAAAGTAAATGTGGTGTCTCCGCATACATACACACTTACAACTGATACAATCAGAAGAGGAATTTACATTAATGATAAATAGTAAATGGCCCTTTAAAATTGACCCCTGGGGAATTCCAATATCAAATTTTTAAACATCAGATTAAAAATAGAATAATACACCAGCTTGTGCTCTATCACAACGATATGAAGAAAACTAACGCAAAGAATTAACAGTGTACCATAACTTGAAGTTAGTTTACAAAGGAGAACATTGTTATTTACAGTTCAAAGGCATTTTTGAGGTCAATGAATAATGCACCGGTAGCTTTGCCTTGAATACCTATTAAATATGATCCAAAACATCAAGAAGAGTTGTTGTTGTTAGAATTGTTTTCTAAAGCCAAGACTGGCAGAATTTAGAGACCTTAGCCAGTGGTAAATAACTGTAGAAATGATTATGAACATACATTCAATACTTTTAGAAATAATAGGAAACACAGATTAGAATGTTTATTGACATCACCCTGTCACCATCCTTGAAAGATCGGCGTGAATTTGGCCTGTTCATTGCAGATGGAAGTGATAGTTTTATCAAGAGTTAAACAATCTATAGTATGGTATTAAACTTAATAGCAAGATTTTACCAATAGTGAATTGAAAAAATAATTAAATTGATCAGCTGTTTCTTTATCCTTATTTGTAAGGCCATGTTAGATGTAATAAGGAGTAGAAGAATAATACTGGGAAGGAGCTTTTTAAATGGTATCCCATAACTGTTTAGATTTATTAACATTATTATTAATTGTATTATACCAGTATGTCTTTTCAAATAATTATTCATGTTATTTACTTTGTTCCTTAAGTTTTGCTGCTTCATATCAGGATCATTAGTTTGGTAAATCTTTTTATAGAAGTAGTCCCTTTCCTAGTTAGTTTGATGGAATCTTTTTAATCCATCAGGAAGTGAGAACCTTTAACTAGTTTATACAGGTGCGTGAATATCACACACATTGTTAAATAAAACCTGGCAAACACAAAGTCGCTTTAAAGCGGGGGACCACTGACACATTTTCAGCAAATTGAGCAAAATTTTTAAATTGCTCGCACATGATAGTCTAGGCATTGAAGAATAAGGACAATTTAACATAAAGATAAACATACCCAAACAAATAGGGACATAATAGGTAGCCACATCCGGTAATTTGTAGGCTAAATTTTAAGTTGCCCTAACATTAACATAACCTGGAACCCGTGCTAGGCACATTCATGGGCCCACACCACCGAGACTGTAGGGATAAAGTAAAACAATCTGCCGCCTCCAGTATTCTGGCAAACAAGTGTGTGCACATGATCATGAGCTGATATCGGGTTGCAGTCTCATTGATAAACGGCCTCGTGGCGAGACACTATGGCTACAAAATATAGGCAGTATGCGGTCAGAATCGCTATGTTTGAGAGACTGTTCCAGTTGACTGGCCTAAAACAATGGAACCATGAAGTGAGTCTGGCGTCAGAAGTGACCCAAAGTCCGGCAAAGTGTGTTAATCAACAAATGTGTCTATCATAAGCTCGTACGAATGAGATGAGAAACCAGCAAAATCAAGACGGTTCAAGCATGCGTGCAGCCGTGGTAATCAACTCCGTCGTGTGTTTACTTGTATCAACGCCATTTCCGGTCGTCTGCTGAATTAAGTCGCCGGCGACATTAATTTATAAATTCGGTTTACCCAAAGCGCGCTGATTTGGGCTTAATAATTTCAGGTGAGGGCGAATGTATATACAAGCTTTACAACCATTCAAAAATATCAATTTGAAAAATCTAGACGGGCGCCACTATTTTTCAAATGTGCCAGGATCTCTTAAGTGACTGCTTTATTTTAAAATCATTTATCTACTACAAAATAGATACTAACATTGAAGGTATCGGTCAGACAGTAAACATTGCCGTCGGACGAAAAAGGCGAGGACACCAATGATATTAGTATTAATATTCAAAGAGCACAGAATAAATATACCATATGCCAATATTACGTTCGTGCATTGGAGCAAACCTACACGTAATTTCAAAACAGCAATAATAATAAATAATAATAAAAATAGTATAACACCTTACTTAGCATTAAGAAGATCAAAGCGCATACATAGTCTACAGCTTAAAACCATAGTCCACATTAAATCGTAAAAAACAAATGCCAGTGTAGATATCAAGTATAAAAAATCCTTTATAAAAGAAAAAAGGGGAGTGCAAAGGGAAAAATATCCATGTAAAAGAGGGGAAGGGATAAATAATGAGACAAGTTTGGGAGTTTTGCAGTTGTACTATGTGACTTTTGCAATACTTAGCCGAGCATACATGAACGCAAATATTTAACACAGAGTGAATAGGGGCTTCATATCCCTCTTACATTTGACGATTTAAAGGAAAATGTGACCAATCACATACTACTAGAAACATATTATATAACACATAAAAATCTTTCTGTCCTTTGATTGGTGGATAATATATCACGTGACATAAAAATATTTGGACACTAGTTCCCCAAAATTGCACAGGAGAGAAAAAGTTCCCACAAAAAGCTACTATTTCCCCCATCAAAGGGGAAAATAGTTCATTTTTATGGGAAGGAAATTTTTTTCCCTGCATGGTATCTGGACGAGGTGTGTAGTGCTGGTGGCAGCTGATTTCGACGAGACTTGGCAAATTTTTCAAATGACAGAAATATTTTTATATGGGATATAAAAAACAAATATGACTGCTCTATAGTTTCGTGAAATGGTGCAAAATACTCCTCTCGGTGACTGGAGACCGTTGGCCTACTATTTGTTGAGCCTTACTATAAAATAGTAGGCTTCCGGTCTCCATTCACTCGGGTAGTTATTTTGCGCCCATTTCCTCATGGCCAGTCAATATTTGTTAATACACCTTATTCGGGAAAACAATCAACGCTATGCTTACCCACCACAAGAATGACCATTGCCGACTCACCAGCATAACTGGAAGAAGCATTCCGATATTTTGTCATGCCGACGGACGTTACAGGATCGGCACACGTACCAACGTGATCAATAACATTTAAATATTAAATAAATCCCTTCCCAAAATTAAATCTCTCACGTTCAGCACTTGTCACCCAATGAACTTTCATTATTCTTAAATTTTTACATCGTCAACCCAAAACATTGCACTATTTCAATTCATATACAAACTTAAAACATTCGTTACTTACTCATGACATCTTCCATGTCATTCTACCGGATTGAATCTAAATATCACTTTTATAAGAAAGTATGGCAATTGCATCTAATCTATACTACCAAAAAAACAAAATAGATCAAGGTTACCGCATCTAGTTAACAGGTCACACACGGGGAACTGCACTAGTACTACTAAAAATGAGATCTGTCTGTCCGACTATGCGTTTTTTGACGCACTGTTGACCTATGGAGCTGATGTTTAGGGTATAAAACAACACCCTGAGTTTATTATCAGGGTTTCAGGGGGACCAAAAAAATCAAAGTCATCTGCAGAGACAATTTGCATACAATGCTTACCATGTATTAAGACCCCTGAAGTGAATAAGCCAATACGCCGTCTTATGTAAAAAAATAACATGGATGAATTTACAGTAAAAGTTTTCTGTCGTTCACAATGACAGAAAGTCAAAGCATGGTTTGTCTATAGGAACAATTACGATAGCGCACAGTTAAACAAGTTTGCGGTTTTTTCTTTTGCACTTTTGTCCCAACTTCGAAATGTTCTCGGTAGGGGGTCTATAACCGATCCAGTGTAATTTTAGAGAAATCGTATCCTAAAAAAAAATCTCTCCGGTCACTTTAAATGGCCATTTCGTGATCCACAGCATAGTAACCTTGATTTCCCTAAAAGGAATAAAGGTTTTTTTTTTTTATATCTCTGAACCGTTTGGGCTCAAGTATTACACACCAAAATAAAAGCAATCATCTTACACTCTAATACCATTCACCTACCAATTACTGATATTTCCTTGACTCGCCTTTCCTTTTTGAGGACTTTTTATTTTTTAGATATCGCCACCTATAATATTATCGCCACGCATTGCTGCATGGGTGCCAACGTTAAAGGTCCATGCCCTATTGCTAATAGCCCCTCGTTCCCAACCCCAGATTTTATCGGAATAGTCACATTTTGGTATCATACGAAAGCTACTATTTTCTCATTTAATTCCCTGTGAAATATTCGGGCAAGAAAAGGATATTTGGTTTGGAGTTATGAGCGAACAATGTGCCCCATTTTGTCGAACCAATATGAATTTTACACAGTACCTGTGGGGCTTACAAAATCACGTTTTTGCTCTCACAGCCAAATGGGTTTGAAATCGGGTGCGAAACTTTACAGATGGGGTTTTGGGGTGAAAGGCCGATCTCAAGATGAAAACTTCATATTCTATATCGTTCATCCCCTTTAAGCATCCATTAATTCATTGCACTCATACGATTTAAAGACGACTGTTACCAGACCAGCACATCACTGTAAAAATAATTACAAATAAATCTTCCTTGACAACATATACTAATTTCAATAATTTTTCGTCAATATTTCGTTTTACGTGTTAAGCCAAGGCGATGATTAACTTTGGGATTGGGATTCTTGGCCGCACTCCCCCCTGTTGCCTGTTACACTTTTGACATTTCATAAACTATCCATACATGTTAGAATTTAGGGATATAATCGCCACGAATATTTTCTGCACCTGCTATTTGAAAAGTAGGTTAAAACCCAAGCGAATAGAGCGTGTAGCCTACCAAAAACACAACCACAACTATCGTACCATAAACGCAACCCTCGTCTCCCTGATCCATTTCGGTAAGCAATAACACCGCCAGTTGGTGTGAAAGACTAGCGCGTTTACTTTTAACATTGAAATTAAAACACAGCTTTCATTAACGTTTTCCTTTTCCTTTAATCAAAAATGGCATACATTGTGCCCCTATTTTTATAAAAAGAGTCGGGATCTTGAAAATATAGTTTTAAAATAAAATTAGGAAACTCTACATCATACAACAAGCGCTACTCGGTACATGAAAGTACATCGATTGCTGAAGCGCGCATTAGTGGGTTTCGACACTGATCTCTATTACAATGGATTGAAACCGGGCTTCGTAATTGAAGCACTGATGCCCACATTGGTCAATCCAAAGAGCCCAGCAGGTGATTGAGCCGGTGTGAAAGGGGATATGGTCCGGCAGATTCATAGTCCGGGCGCCTATAGACGACAACGAATAAAGCTTGAAACTACTGTTGAATTGAAGAGTCCAACTGAAATCGATGCACCGTCATATTTTACAAAATGGTCCCATTTGAAATGTGGATAAGCGACATACTCCTAACAGAAGCAATCCATTCAGTGAGCTCATTGTATGTGCGCGTATGGGATGTCGGCATGTCTCTAAAACGGGCACCGGGGTACAACTTCTGTTAAACATGCACTATGAGTTACATATGCTCACCACCAAGTACACACAGTTCAGTGGGTTGTACTTGTACCTCATTTACATGAACTGACCTTGTTTGATCTGGGTATCATATTATCATACCCAAAAACCAGGGGTTGTATTTTCTAAATATCACTGGTCAATGAAGGTACTGAACTGGCCACAAAGGGAATTGGGATTTCACCTGACTCATATGAGGTTTCTCTGGGAATGGTATGTGTTCGGTAGACCAAGAGGCCCGCCCGTTGCTCCATTCATCTATAATAGTAGATTCCAATTGATAGTAGAGTATGGGCGGAGTTTGGACTTCGTCCATTACCTCAAATAGGGGGACAGAAATACCCCAGAAAATCTTCGATATCTTCCTCGCAATACCAAAAGAGATCGGATTTGAAAGAAATGGCAAATTACAATAGTACGTTGTTCGTCCAGTCAATTACTTTGTATTTTATCCTATGTGATGCATTAGTGTGTCAACCTAAGAATTGGTTTTTTTAAAACATTGCCTACACAAACATATCATAAATTTTAGAAGTGCTTCAGTCACCTGTGTGTAACCAATGCAGAACTTTTATCTTCCACTATTCATAAAGTAGCTTTCACCTACTTTCACTGTTGACTATTCCTGGATTTGGTTTGCGCTTTTTTTCTTTGAGTATTCTAGGGTTATGCTTTGACTTTTGATGGGTACTGTGAATGGCCCATTTGATCAGGGTTGGCTATCATGGCTATAGCGCCATCATACCACAAATACCACGGGACTAAAAAAATTTACATACTACTACTCAATTAATACCTCCACCTACAAAAAAAGTGGAGGCTATTCAATATCAACTGGAATCCAGGATGTGCAATGGTTTTGGGGTGTATAATAATTATAATAGCTGTGTGGATATTAGAGTGTATGGTGCGCATGGCTACAGAGCGATATAGTCCAGGAGCCATCACTCCGTATCTCGCTTAAAAAAGGTTGACCTTACAGCCTCTGCTCCTAAAATTTTTGACCCCATACATGCATAGTGTATATGTTGGGGGGGTATGAAAAGTGATGTTGGATCAAATAAGCCTCTGCGAATAAAAATAAAACATCCAAGATGGCGTCCAAAATGGTCGTTGAGTTATCTAAAGGCATATTCTTTTATGTATACCTTTTGATTGCCAACCTTCAAAAATAGCGGTGTTTACGTCATTTCAAAGCCAATAAAAATGTTCTACATGATGATACCAATTTAGGTATAGTTTAAGGATGCTAAGGGTAGAAAATTAGGTTATTCAAAAGTGTGTTTTGTTTTTTAGCATTTTTTTTTTGAAAAAACAAATGACCTTTTTATTTTATATTTCTCAATATGGTTTAAAACCATTATACAATGCATTCATATTTTCCACAAAGTGACCTGTATATCAATGCAGATGGCATAACAATATCAGGAGCATTCGTTATACCAAAAGCAAGTTATTCCGTAAACAAAGTTCATAAAACAGTTATTTGAGATTTAAGCTTTTTAACCCTCGTCAACTGAGCATTTTTGTTAACTCTGAAGGGGCGTGGTTACCACCCCCTGTGATTTTCACGTTATGAACATCCGATTCCTGTAAATTTGGTACCAAACTAAAAGCTTAAGAGTTTCTTCCTTTCCATTGATACCCAAAGTAAGTACCAACATTCCCATTATGATGTCACTATGACGTCATATGTTAAGGAAAGTCCGAAAGTACGGAATATAGGGTGGAAAATGTATATTTCGCAATTTAGTGACTCAAACACCCTTATTATAGCACTAAACTGCTCTCATTGTATAGTATATAACTAATCATTTACTCAAATCGAGCCAAACCCGCATGAAAATAGGAATTCTAACTTTTTGGCGAAAAATTGTAATTTTCCCCTATGTGGGAAATTGACAGTTGTTGCTGACATGCGAACTTTATTGACGTAATTGTTTGACGTAATGCTAGGCGTGGTGGTACTCATTATGGTATTCAATGGAAACAAAAGAAGAAAAGAGGGGAGGACCATTAGCTATCTATTGGTACCAAAATCAGTGTCTGTGATATTCCTGTGTTGTGCTAGCGTATGTTGGTACTTCTCTTCAGAAAAGGGGGGGGGTTGCCCCCCATCCATCACTTTGGGATCACACTGTATTTCCCGTTTACCACGGTGGGATGTTTGTTTTGGATGAAAAGAGAGCGGAACATGTCAATTGACAATTACATTAAATAATTTGTCACCAAAAAAAGGAGGTTTTAGCAAGCCGGGGAAAAACCTGAAGGGGGGGGGGTTCGGTTTTTACTGACGACGATTGAATGAATGAATGAAATGAATACGATATGAAGAAATGATTAACTGCTTTTTGTGATTTCATAATATTTTTTTTTTCTTTCAGCTACTGCATTTATTCACACACACACACACACACAAACACATAAAAAAGAACAAAACATCAACAAATACATACAGACATAAAAACTGACTTCCCAGTGAGAAAGATAAGGGTTTACGTTACATTCAAAAATCCTACAGGTGCACACATATATGGGACACTCCCGCAGGAGCAAAGATTTAACCCCCTGACCAAAATATATCCCCCAAAACATGCCACGCGCGCAGAAAAAACTTAAAAATTACCTTACGAAAATCTAAAATGTCCAGGCAAACCAGACCTGTGTATTGTGTTACCTGCATGCTTGGATTAATTGGGGGTGGGTGGGTGTGGGATAAAATCCATCCAACCTGATCCAGCCCCATAAAACGCCAACCATAAACTGTTTTAAGAAATATATCGCTGGGCAGTACAACTTGTGAATCATAAAAAAAAGACCAATTCGCAGCCTTTTTGAGGCACACACACCTAGAAAAGACCATCTCAAATTGTG
This sequence comes from Ophioderma brevispina, assembly GCA_023653785.1. Taxonomy (NCBI): domain Eukaryota; kingdom Metazoa; phylum Echinodermata; class Ophiuroidea; order Amphilepidida; family Ophiodermatidae; genus Ophioderma; species Ophioderma brevispina. Next base: position 182 of record JAMKCH010032280.1, on the reverse strand, counting down.
CACGGTTTGGCACCTGGCTATTTTTTTTAAAAAATCTTTCACACGCACTTTGTGACTTCCGTGTTTTATAAATAAAAAAAAAATACATTAGATTCAACTTTTCATTAATCAAAAAAAAAAAAAAATTCCGAAATGGCCGAAAATTATCACTATCATAAGATACGACATCCCTCGCTCTTAGT
>JAMKCH010032279.1:0-16363 GCA_023653785.1 Ophioderma brevispina | reverse complement strand
TATAACTTACTTGAGTATATTTTGCTTGTGTCCGTTCTATAAATTTTAAGATGGAATATGGCACTAACAAAATATTTAAAAGCCTTGGGGGAAAATCAATTTACACTTTTTTGACAGCTGGTTCAACATCCTCACTATGTTACCACCAAGTCTCTGTTATGATGCACATACTCAAAATTGCAGCAAGATTTCTAATTAAGGTATAATTATGAAGTACGTTCAGGTTCGGCACTTGGCCTGTTTGGAAGATTTTGGTATTTAGTACCATTTCCCTTAATTTCGTAAAAACGATAAAAATACAAAATTTTGTCTTTTTTAATATTTTATCAACTTGTGGAGATAAATCCAAGATGGTGTCCGTTTTGGCGGGAAAACCCATGTTTTTCGGCTCTCACACCCTTCTGTCCTTATTTTATAAAATCGACTCATTATTCTTTGGATGTTCAACTTTTAACTAAGACCAGTAGTTAAAATTGGTCATGATATGGTTGGATAATCATAAACTAAATCTAAGATGGCTCTTTTTGACCAGAACAGCTAAATATATTGTCCAACTCGTGCCAACCCCATTATTATAGTATTTACTGTCCTTATTTTATATAAGCAACTAGTGTATTCTTGAAGTCAAACCTTTTAACTGTGTCAATTGTTCAAAATGTGATTACGTAATCATAGATAGAATTCAGATAGTTCATTTTGGGCGGGCAAAGCAATATTGGTCACCAGCCGACTCTTGTTATTCTAACTTATTTTTACTGTTTCTTATGTTTCTGACGTGATTTTTTAACCAGTGTATCACACGCGATAATGCTGATGAAAGCCCAATGTTGTTAAAACCCAGGAGTGTTTCTCCAGAATCCGTGTTCCATAACAATGTCCTTAACTTTGATCTCTTTCCGAAAGTCGTTTACCTTCCAATTATTTCTATTATGACCAGATTTTGAAACTGTTGGTAAAGTGGGTGTTTAAAAGAGGGTTGTACAACTTCTTTTCTTTGAAGGTAAATATTGGAAAATGAGAATTTTTAACGGAAGTCCGTATAAAATTTTGTAGTTCGCGATTATGAAAATCACTGAATTACGTTATTGTTTTTTTAAGTTTTAACCTTATTAACGATTAAGGTTCGTTTCCCCTTTCTCTGTAATATGCTGATAGCACGATATTCCAGTGCATGATGGACTGCTTACTGCTATTTTTAGAATAATCATTCTTGGATATCGACTCAACAGGTTTTTAACACTTCTTACTCCGTGGCAAATCCTCCACAATCTTCTACACAGTGTCTTCCATGCTTGAAACAGGTACTGTACACAAGTTTGTACCGCAATTTGGTTGGGGTTTTGACTTTTGCACTTGCACCTAATGAATTTCAACACGCTCTCTGGTGCTACAAATCCATGTCCGTCTTTCAATGGTTCAAGTCCGTAGCGACCATTTTGTCAACCCCTTGAGAATGGATCAAGCACTTTGTATCCATTTATCCTCTGAATGGTCTGTAGAAATACCCTAATACTGTGGAAATGGGGACACAGTATCGTTCATTGGGGGGACCAGGGGGGGGGGCAAAATGGGGGGCCATTTGTCCCCCCAATTTTTTTCTTTTTCCTTTTTCCTTGCCCCCCCCCCCAGTTTTGCCCCCTGGTCGAAAGAAAAAATGAAGGATTTGGGGGCAAAATCAGTGTTTGGGGTCCAAAAATCACAAATTTTGGCCAAAATTGTTGAAAAATTTCCAAATTTTTTCATATTTTGACCCCCAGAATTTTCACCACTTTTGCCCCCCCAAATATCACGTCAACACTTTGCCCCCCGTTTTCCCCCAAGAAAAAGAGTCTGGCGCGCACTGGTATCGTTGGAGGCATTAGTTCCGTACCAAGATGTGTTGACTGCACACTCATTGTCCTGTTTAAGATGTTTGACTGAACAATCCTTTTCTGTTACTTGTGAAAGCGCATGGTCGTTAGAGTCTTTCTACACTGCTTCCCCACACAACACAAGAACAAACCAATCCAAGGTCCCCAACTTCGCCTTAGTATCAGCTGACTTAAATTTTTCAGCAATCTTTATGGAGTGGGTCTTTTGTGCCAGAGCTTTCATCAGTTTAGTCTTGCAATGCCAAAAGTTGATGTTGTGTCACATCCACTCCATGCATGTATGAATAAGAATGTGCTTTTTAATGTATTGGGGTCATCTTTTGATAATACAGTCCTTTATGAAATGAAGTTTCCTGAAGGCCTCCCTAGTTTTCACCTTGTCGCTCCGATGATCTTCGAAGGAATATGTTCCCGCCATATCATTTGCCAGTGAGATAGACCATATCCAGATGTCTTCATTTGCAATTACTTAACAGTTTGCTGGTTCTTGGCAAAAGACAGTGCGGTAGAGACATCAGATGTTATCGGCATCGGCTGGTGTTGCTCACGATATTTCCATTTGCTTGCAATGATCTGTGAGCATAGGAATGAAGCTAACTTTTTTGCAATGTTAGCAAAGAATATTTGCTTCCTGATCCTTGTACCGACGACGCGAGAGGTTCAAGTCTATTGTGGCTGCAGGAAGTCACTCATGATATGCGTCGGTGGTGTTCATTATCCTATTTTTTGTCCACTCATATATCATCGAACAACAATCCACTGGCCGAATTGATTATGTGAGATAAAAGGAGTACTGGTCCAAGACTTCCTGGTACTTGTTATGTTTCCATTTTTAATCGTATGGAGGAAGCCAACCTCGATCGACAATACGCATTCGCTCACCAGATGGTGTGCTTCATCTTGTACAGTGCGTCGGCCGAATCGGTCGGACTTCACCGGCTTTCTAGAAATGTCCTTAAACAATGAATGGATGATCTACACACCTTTCCCTTGGAACTAGTTTTCCATGTTTTCGCTGATTCTTTGTGAGATGGCAGACCTCGACTGAATAAATGGCTGTGATCGATTGACATGTATTTCTTTGTCATACTCTGACTTCCGGGTTTGGAAATCTTGCAAAGTCTTAATTGCTGTAGGACTTTTTTACCTTGATTGTAATTGTACAAGCACACCTGGAAGAGATACATGTATCACAAAAGTGTCTGTATTAAATCTTCATGGTATTTTTTACTATTGCTAACTCTTCTGATTTCCTCAAAGAATTGGCGCATTTCTTGTAGTTTGACTGATTACCTTGACCTTATTTTTAAAAAAGTTCAATTGTTTACTTATTTAAAAAAAAACTTTTGGATCTGTGATTTCTTTCCCATTTCTCCTTTTGCTTTTGTTCACCTCCACCTTATGTCACGTTGATATGTACGTTTTCCCAAAGTCGGAGTATCTATGTACATCCTTCCTATGGAACATTTTCAAATCAACCACAGTGACGTCTTGTTGTTGGATTTACTTGGTAAAGGGTTCTTCTTTGCATTGCGCCTTGATTGAAATTTTCCTTTCCGTTTCCCGTGGATCTCATGTGCTTTGTGGTTCGATCCATCGTAACTTTCATCCTAATTTTGATCTTTTTTCCCATTGCGGTCTTCAAGAGGTTCTTTCTTTTCGCAATTTCGTTAAAGCCCTCATTCTCTCCTTCGCTGCTACATGCTCTGTATGCAGATACCGATTTCGTAAGACAGTTTTCCAGAAACAATGTTCATGGCTGACCTTATTACCATACTTCTCATTGGTAGGACCAGGAAGGGATTGCTAGGTGATCTTATTCCAAAAACCTGCAATGATGCTAGTATTGTTGACCCAATTGTCCTATGAAGCACTCAAGGATTATTGATTGTGCCCAGCTAGGGGGTGGGGACTTGGGTTTGCTAATCTGAAACCTCACCCCACAATTGCAGGTCCTTTTTCACCTTGATGTTTAATTGTATCAACCAACCTGGAAAAGATTAGGTGTACATCACCAAGGTGATATGGATCTTGAGGAAGCCTTCATGGAATTTTATTAGTGTTAAACTCCCATATTCCCAAAAGAATTGAGGGGCTTTGTTGTATCGAATGACAAAGTAAGATGTAGGAGGAAATGTTTTGAATATTCTCTAAACACAAGACCTTGTCCTCATTTGAAAATTGAAAAGATGTTTGATTTATAACCATGATTCATTCGCATTATTTTAGTAAAAGTGAGATTTTGGATTTTATTGGAGTGATTTGTGAAGCCTTTATGTTTCCTAACACCAACATCGTCTGATTCCCCAATAATTGAAGGACTGTGATGTATGTTAATGACTAAGTAAAAATATATTAAGAACGTTTTACTTATGCAAGACCTTGTCCTCATGATTATTGTTGCAGTTCAATGAGACAAGCAAGTGGGGCGGGGGGGGGGGGGGGGGGCAAAGGAACCTGAGACCTGTTTTTTGGTCTCCTTGTATTTATTGCTCCCCCCTCCTATAAGAGAAATTACATTGGTGTATACTTTAACCTCATTGTGTGCAAACTTTGACCTCATTGCACAGACCAGTTTTTTTCAATGACCCAATTTGATTGCAATTGGACTAACTTTTCAAAATGAGCCACTTTTCTCTGATTTTTGATCCCCCCACCACTGTTGGTCAAAGGGGACGATAGAAATGCTTAGCCGTCCGTGTGTGTGTGTGTGCGAACCCACGCGATATCCCTTTGGAACTAAGCAATGTGCCTCAGTCCATCTTCACAACATAGATGTATCTCAAGTAGTCGGTGGGTGGGATCCAAAGTGGTCTGTGGCATGGGTCAAAGGTCAAATGTGTCACAAATAGGGTCAGATATGGTCAAAAATAGGGCTCAATCGCTATAATACAGGTTTTGTCACACGATAATTTTGATTGGAGCAAGAATGGGTGTCCATCTTCGCACCTTAGATGTCACCCAAGTCGGCGGCGATGGAGTTCGGAGGAGGTCAGATGGCATTGGTCCCAAAGGTCAAATAGGGTCAAAAATAGGCAAAACATTGCGTTACTTGCCAGAAACCTTAGCTGTTGTGGTAGGATTATAAACTTGGTGGTCGTGGTCGACATTCAGTGCTGACATTTTTTGTAAGGTCATGCGGGGGTCATCAGGTCAAATCACTAAAGCATCTGGTAAGTGATTGAAAATTGGTGGGTGTGTTTACATTCAGCTACCAAAAATTTTGAAGGTCATTTCAAGGGTCGTCGGGGTTCCATCCAAGGTCAATGAGTTTTTTACTAACATGGTAGGAGGGTAAAATTGGTGGGTTTGTTCACATTTGCCAAAAATTTGATGGTCATTCACGGTCCATGCAGGCCATTGCCCTGTCAAATCCATTGCACCATGATTCAACGTCAAACACTAAATATGTGGTAGGAGATGAAAATGTTTGAAGGTCTGTCACTGGATGAGCCTCAGTTTTCAAGGACCACTTTATGACCATCACAATCTAGCCCTGAGACTTAAATTACTTTTGCTTCTGTTCTTTACTATACTGCCCTGGGCGGGGGACCTTGTGGTTCGCGAACCGCCTTTGTTATTTAAAAAAAAACATGCCAAAGATCACATGGTCAGACATGACTTAAATGATCCCTCACAGTGGTTAGGCACACAATGAAGAGTTTGTTTTACAAGCCTTCTAAAACTTGTAGCTGCACACCCTTGGCCAATTCCATCAAGTAGTTGCCATTGCATTACTTTCATTATACTTGAAATCTAACACTCTTGAGAATGAACTTAGAAAATGAATGCCCTCAGCTCTTCTGGGGACATTGATTTTGGCGAAATTTTTGGCGAGATGACATCCAATTGTTGGCGGTGTTTCCCTTGTTGTAATCTTTTTCCAGGCAGACGGACTACATAAAATTAAAAAGAACAACTAGAACATAGCGTGGTCAAGACACAGCATAGCCACTGAAAATGTTTTGACATCCTAGTGATTTTGTTTGACCTTGACACTTATTCCATGAGTAACAGCGGGGTCACTGTGGAACATTATTTAAATTTTTATTGAATTTCATACAAAAATGGCACGGTTTTTAATAAAATTGCATATCAGCAAATTTGAAAATTGATCTATTTTGATCTTAACGATGGTCACAGAACAGGGTCACTGTGGATTTGTTTACATGTTTACATTTTATGAATGGTTATTGGGTTTACTTTGCAAATCTTCTTTTGCGAGTCTTTCGAACTTTATGCAATATATGCATTTGTTGAGCCAATTTTGTTACCCGGTTGCTCCCCAAATCATAAAAATAGTTCTAGTAGGGGTTTCTCTCTAAACTAGTCGTTTTAGATGGGCAAATACATCTAGTTACATAAATAGCTTGGTTTTTGGATAGGTGCTTTGGGTTTGATGTAAGGCTACTTTAAGAGATACAATTTTTGGTGCCTGAACGAATGTTCATGAGGCACATACTAGTCCAAATTCTGGTGTGTCAGTATGGTCCGTCCGTATTGTCCGTCCGTCCGTCCCGTATTGGATCGGTTACCTTTTTTTAAATGCTCTGCGGCTACACGCTACCCCCGATTTAATTTTTTTCTTCAAAATTGTAGGATGATTAGATGAGGTGCCGCTGTATTATGTGTAGCTTGGCTGCATTATTTGCAATTAATGAATTTTAATTAGCTTATTTGCATATTTTTCAGCCATTCGGTTAAACTTTTTGAAATGCTATGCTGGCAAACGCTAATCCTTATGTACTAACAAGTTGGTAGGGGTGACAAAGTGATGGTGCCAAAATATTTGTTAGTTTTGGCCTGCATTATTTGCATATCATGAATATCAATTAGCTTATTTTGGACGTCAAAATGACAACCCTTTCCCCGCAAGGCTTGTGTGCAAAAGTGATCTGGAGTTCGTATAAGGCGTTATCTACTGATGTAATTGGTGGAACTTGCGGTGTAAAGAGTTCTCGGCATCTGATTCGATGTTGGGCCGGATTTCGGGCAAAAATCAGCGTAATCGCTATATTTTGAAAACAGTAAGCGGATATGCAAAATTCCTTCACTGCACGAAAACCCCATATGGTGCGCATCTTTGCCATTTGAACGTTCCTGATAAAGGGCTTAGGTATTGCAAATGAGCTCATTAATATGCATCATTGCTGATCGCGAAAATGGTACATTGTATATGCAAAATTCCTTTGTACATGAAAAAATACTTACCATAACATCTTGGGTGTGAATATATGGAGGGGGAAGGGTGGGGTGTTGGGGAGGGGGCAGGGTAGGGGGCGTTGTAGTAAGTGAAAAGTGGGGGGGGCAGGGAGGGGGGGGGCTATGGCGGCGGGAGGGGGCCATGGTTGGTGGGGGTTGGGGGGGGGGTGGGGTGGTGGTGGGGTTGGTTTTTGTGTTTTATTGGTTTTTGGGGTTTGTTTGGTGGGGTACCTCTTTGGGGTGAGGTGGTGGCATGGTCGGGTAGGGTGCGTGGGGAGGGTCGTCGGCGAGGGGTGGGGTGACCTCGTGTGACCCTGGTGACTTCATGTGGGACCGGGTTACTCTGGAACTTGGTGACTTCTGTGACCTTTGTGACCCATGCCACCTTTGTGACCGTGGTGACCTCACGTGACCTGGCTGACCTCACGTCACCTTTGGCCATTAACCAAATCGGTGTGCCGGGGAACAGTCGTTCGGGTGGGTGCGTCGGGGAAGGGTGGGATGGGAAGGGTGGGGAGGGGTGGGATGACTCGTGTTGACTGGTGACCTCATGTGACTGTTGACCCCATGTGACCTTGGTGACCCCATGTGACCTCAGTGATGCCATGTGACCTTGGTGACCCCATGTGACCTTGGTGATCAATGTGACCTTGACCCCATTCAAAACCGCGATGCAGGCACAGACGACCACTAGCGGGCCAACGGCCGCGAGGTATTTTCATACCATGCGGTACCCTTTTTGCTCTGCTGGCTAAACACTATGCCCGATTTACTTCAAACTCGTAATTTTGTATCACACTTTTCTCCAGTGCATTTGTTCTTTTTAATCTCATTGCCAAAACTTTCCTCCTAAAGCAAGTGATCGCGCCACCAGGCGACACGTGTGGTCGAGAAAACCGCCTTGGTTGTCTACTTTTTCAGAGTATTTGAATCAACAACTGCTTAAGACATAGCCCTACTTTACTGCATTTTTGATAGCATATTTGGAAAGATGGGGTGATATTTTCTTTCAGAAATGTTTTACTTTTCATTGCTATACTCTGTTCGATCTCAAGTTTATGGGGGGTGACTTGACTGCGCGTGTGTAGGTTTTGCACCCGGATAACGCAACAGCGTCGACCTTGGAATTGCAGATACTACGAATGCGAACAAAGTGTGGCGGCAATCCAAACGCAGAGCGAATGCAATCGCGTCAGACGTCACCCCCCCCAAACCGAATAACGACCAAAAGTATATCATTTATTGTTCGGAAGTTATAAAAAGGTTTAAGCTCAAAATGAATTTGAGCTTTAATCTGTTTTCAGGTATATCATCACGAAAGCCATCACATCCAAAGAGAAAATCAATATATTTAAAAAAAACATTAAACAAATTAATCAAACCCAAAACTATACGCATTTATCTATTTTTACCTATAACTCCAAAACCATTGGTCATAGATGGTACAACTATCATTTTTGGAATCCTTATGACTATACTGACAATATGGCATACATTTCAAAATGATTGGAGCTTTTTAAAAGTTTGACCCCTGTGTAAACTTAAATTGTCCTATTGAAAAGTGACACCACAATTTGATAAGTCTTACTACCTACCTAGCGTTTGATATAGAGGGGTCTCATACTAACTCCCAAATGTGTCAAACCTTTTTTGTAGTTAGGGGTAAAACGATGAGTTTGACCTGGGTCCTAGCTCTCCACTATAATAAGCATGGTCCTTTTAACAAACAGGTGCAGTTTTGTAAAAAATTTTTCATTCCTGGTCAATAGCGTTTGCACTCTTACTGTGGAAGTGTGATGAGTCATGCACTGGAGCTAGGACTGTGGTGCTGCCTGGAATGCTTTCTACTATCAATCCGGTATGCAGCAAAGTGTTGAATGATGTATATAGTTGCTCCGTGGCATAACTAAAAGTGCTAGTAGGATAGCCAAATGTTGAAGAAACGGGAGCAGTGCAACTCATCCCGGTGACGAGCGGTCGAAATCTTGGCTGTGTATGTGCTGTACATTCTTTGATAGAGGTAGTTTTTGAGCTCCTCTTCAGGTGGGTGTGTATTTAATTCAGTGTCTTTTATGGTGCGGTCGGGAACCTAGTTTGAGAAAATGTTGTGCAGAAGCACATAGGATTACCGGTCATATTGTGTCTGTGTGTCTGTGGTCAAAATGTTAACCATTAATATTGTGATGTGTCTGGGAAAAACCTTGTTGCAGGGCGCCACAGGACAGTTGAAAAACTAAAGAAAATACCTTAAAATTGTTTTGTTGTACTTTATTTTTGTCAGATTGATATAAGGCATAACTTTTGAATGTGTACATAGAAGAAAGAAGTAAAAAGTTATGGAAACTTTATATTTGAAACTTTGCAACCATGATACGCTCAAACTCACAATATAAATTTTGCACCATGTGGCGGGTTTCACAGATCGCACCAATATTGCATGCAATATGAGATCGTAAGGGCTACGATGATGAAACTTGATGGAAAGGAGGGGCGCAGAGTGAAGTCTCGGGTGGGGTGACATGTTGGTGACCTAATGAGACCTGTTCACCTCCTTCGCCAAAAACCGCGACGGCAGAATGACACTCGCGGTCCGGGGACCGCGATTGTATTTATTTTTCTTTTTTCTGCGGTCAATTATTTCTGTTTCCACTTGTGTTGGGTGATGTGCAAGATGGCTGTGGTGCTGTCTGGAATACTTTCTACTACCATCTGGTATGCAGATGGTGTAATTTTATTATTTTAATATTGTAATTTTTATTTTATTCACCTTAGGGCTGTCATGTGACTGAGATTTAATACAGTATTGATTTCTGGGTCTCCCTTGGCACACCCAAGTAAGATAACCACATTGTTCAGAACAGATTTCTCGGTTGTCTAGTTCTGTGTTGTCTTGATAGAAGTGTATTCACGCTTCCTCTTTCTGGTTGAGATGATAGCATTTTCCCTTTTAAATATCTTTTATGGTGTGGTCAGATAATATATTATTGCACTATATTATTCTGAAGTCCTAGGAAAGGGCGCTAATATCGCTGATATCAAGCATTAGCAAAGGTTACGCAATGATTGCTAATAGACATATTATAAGTCCTAGGAAAAGGCGCTATTAGCGCTATTTGCGCTAATATCAAGCATTAGCACAAATTACGCTATAATCTGCAAATTTAAATATATGAAGTCTAGGGAAGGGCGCTGTTAGCGCTAATATCGCTAATACCAAGCATTAGCACAGATTACGAAAATTGACATAAGATAATATCTGAAGTCTAGGAAAGGGCGCTATTAGCAATATTAGCGGCAGCGATTGATATACTGGCGATTAGCCTAAACTAGCAATAGGGGTGACCTGTATATTAGCGCTAATGGTGCTATTAGCGCTACTATCAACTGTTGAGGTTAATTGTGCTAATGAGTGCCAGTGAGCTAATTAGCGGTATTTGTGCTTTAATGGCGCTAGAGCGCTATTAGCGGCGGATTGGTCTACTAGAGATTAACCTAAACTAGCAATATGGTGTGATCTGTAACTAGCGCTTATGGTGCTATTAGCGCTACTATCAACTGTTGACGTTAATTGTGCTAATGAGTGCCAGTGAGCTAATTAGCGGTATTTGTGATAATTAGTGCTATTAGCGCTATAAAACGTACCGAGCGCAAAATTGCGAGTTGCGCACTATTTCTTGAAATGACAAGGGGGTAGAAAAAATTACAGTGGTTGCAATTGTCATTTACTTGTGCTCTTATCATCAAAATTCGAGAAAAATAGCCCAAATAAATGCTAATTGCATGTTTGCACGTAAGCGCGCTAAGGTGCCAAATATCACAGATTGGCCAAATAAAGCTGTCCTTTGAAACGATTGGTTTTTTTGTATGTATTTAAATTGTGTTTTTACCCCCATTGGATGTGTGACAACACTTGTTGTATTACGCTGTATCCGGCCATGTTGGTGTGTCACTCGTGTATCCTTTTGGATCTTCTTTTTGTTCGCCGGAAAGTGGAATAGTTTTGTCAGTTTTTATTTAATTTTTAATAGTCAAATAAACACATTTTTGACTAATTAAAAAAAATAGTTGCAACTTAAATAAAGGTTTCTTTAGAAACCTTAGTATCACAAAATGGGATGCCACCGTTTTAGCGACGTCTGTTATTGGACGTCAGATACAGGCTATATATAATCAAACATGGCAACCATTTTGAAATCAGATGGCCGCCAAACAAAATGAGCTGCAACTTAAAAAACGGCTTTTTAGAAAAACCTTAGTATCACAAACATTGTATAGAGACCAATTTACCTTTCTATGTCGCCCACAACGGTGTATGAGTGAAAAATATGTTAAAAATAGTGGCCATTTTGCCTCAAGTTTATACATAAAAAAACAATCAAAATGTAGCAAAAAATCCATTAAAAAGGAACCATACTATGTATCGCTTGCATACTATGTATAGTTTAAGTTTGAACACAGACAAAAATTTCAGGGGTGGGGAGTTACTTTTTTGGGTGTAGCTACTTAAGCATTACCTTACTGCTGCCGATAGTGTCTTCTTATATTGTCTTTGATTTGAGCAGCAGCATCCTTTCCAGCTGCCACTACTCTTGCCGATAGATGTTTCAATTCGGTTTGATGTTATTTCCATTGAATAATTTACAGTTCACATCAGTGCATTTTTTCAGTGCTCCACATGCCATAACAAATATAATAAACAATCGTGTCTTTTATTGTACTTCGATTTGAGCCTGACAGCATCCTTTCCAGCTGCACTACTCTTGCCGATAGACGTTTCAATTCGGTTCTGATGGTATCATTGAATAAAATTAATTTACAGTTCACATCAGTGCATTTTTCCGTGCTCCACATGCATAAATAAATATATGAAATAATAATCACACAATCGGTCGTCTTCTTTTGTACTTCGATTTGAGCCTGACAGCATCCTTTCCAGCTGCACTACTCTTGCCGATAGACGTTTCAATTCTTCTGATGTTATTCCCTGAATAAAATAATTTACAGTTCACATCAGTGCATTTTTCCATGCTCCACATGCATATAATAAATATAGTAAAAATAATAATAAACAATCGTTTTTTTTGTAATCGATTTGAGCCTGACAGCATCCTTTCCAGCTGCACTACTCTTGCCGATAGACGTTTCAATTCGGTTTGATGTTATTTCCCTTGAATAAAATAATTTCCAGTTCAATTCAGTGCATTTTGTCCGTGCTGCACATGTATAAATAAATATATTAAATTATAATAAATCAACAATCAACTTTAGATGAAACAATTTAATAATGATGCGGCTAGCAAGAGTGAGATTTTGACAACCACTTAGGACAGTCTGAGGGTAATCTTTTGTTTTTACAGGAATCTGATTTTGCACAATTTTAAACCATCAACATTGTGTCACTGGGATGAAGATTATTATATTAGTCGCAGGTTCTATCATTACCAACAAAGGTCATCCACTGCAGACCAGTTGGCCGTAACGGGCTTACCCGCTCTGAGGGGGAAAATTTCCAGTTCTTGGGAAATTTTCCTGTCAGGGGGGAAAGGCCAATTATTCCCGGTCAGAGGCTAAAAAACGGCTGATTTAGCATGATTTTTTGGCAATTTTTTCCCGGCAAAGTCGTCAGGAGGAGGCAGATTTAAAACAGAGGCTATTGGGACTATTTCTTCTGATTCGGAGTTAGAGCAAAAGATGTTTGATTCGATAGTGCATAAAGATGATTTCCACACTGGCATAACATAACTGAATTTGAAGTTAAAAGATAAAAGTTACGCGAGAAAGAGATAGCTTGAAAAGGGCGTGAAAGTCAATTTCTTACTAAACTCTGTACTCCTTAATTGCCTGTACACTTTGATCATTAAAATTACTGGATATCATAATGGATTGGCCAACATTTTCAATGTTGTGGGCTGATCACTGTAGACTCTTTAGCAAGTAGGTTATTCTCAGGATTTACCTTTTTGTTGCTCAATTATGTGCATGTGCCCAGTAAATGCTGAAGATTTGGGCATGTGTCAGAATTGTTGTGTTCTAGAATCAAAACCTTCAAGTATCAGGTTTTGAAATGTGTCATGTTTTACTGCATGCACCTGCACGAGTGACACATAAGCCTTCAATATTTTTTTCATATACTATTCAAATCCACATTGGTATTGTGAATGAAAGAGGACGGCACAAGCAAATTGTTTGATATTTTGAAAGAGTTGATGAGATGTGGATGTGTATGTTACTGTTGTCTTCTTGTTAGGGTATAGCTCCTCTTCCAGTTGATATGAATGTATTTTCCCTTCTCAATGCCCTTTCTGGCCATATAGCTCTCAAAATGGAGTCGAGACATCAGCTAAGTAAGATTGTCTCCTCTAAACGCGATACCGTTTTTTCTCGCATACTCTTGGGAACTTAACTTGTGAATAAAACTGTCCAATTAAGACCAACAGCATTGGGAACATTTTCTGGGCATTATTCCCCACCTCATCAATCCAACTTCTCCTCTTAGCTCCGTGTGAAAAGCTTTTTGATTTTTGGCCAATAATACGACAAGGCGGGCCAATTCACCACTAACCGTACCGAGAAAAAACCTTAATACGAAAATATGTAAAGGCAGCGACAGGGTTTGGTGCACAGGACTTCATAGACACTGCAGACTGCAAAATTGCTTTCCTGTGTTATTATTCATGCAGTGGAACGTTAACATATCCGTGTTACATTACCTTGAATATTGGCATGACGGCTTTGCGGTACGCGCCAGTAGAAAATGACATGTTGAGCAGAAACATCGGTCCTACCATGCCACTTATTTCACCACGAGATATGCTTGTTGAAAAATTAAGATTTCGCTGGCGAAATTGGCGATGATGATGTTGAAAACTTGGAAAAAAAATGCATGGCTTGCAGAATTTGCCGATTTCCAGGTTGAGAAAACATTTTGCGGTCTTGACTCTAGGCGAGAGACTCCTGAGATGTTCTTGCAGTGGTCGCAAATGGCGGCATAAGAAATCCCTGGGCACAACCACATGGTAGTGTGCAGTACTGTGACTGCTGAAGTGCTTAGCCAACGGGTGACTGTCTGGAAATGCTTTACAATTTGTATGCTGCTATAGGTATTAATGATGCAGTTGGTAGTTTAGCACGGACCTTATAGGGCCCATCTGGAAGGTGTACACAGATTGTGGTCAAAAGGTTATGGGATGGATTAAAAGGCAGTCTGTCAATTTGGTCAGATTGACTGGTTTCCTGCCCAAATGCTGACAACTTACCCTGATCAGACAACCTATATGGGGGGGGGGTCCTTTGGGGCTAAGGCCCCCTCAAAGTTCTCAGGAAAAAAGAAGAGGAAGGAGAAATTAAGAAAAAGAGCAAAAGAGAGGAGAAACAGAGGAAAAGAGAAGGAGAAAATGCATACGGCTTAGCAAGTGAACAAATGGATGATTTTATGGTACATTTATTTGATTTTTTTCATGCAAATGCGGATCAAAAAGTGTCGGAAGAAGTACGCAAGGAAAGGCGTTTTCAGGTCTTGAAAACCCTAAAACCTCAGGAGCTTACGGGGGCTCTGCCCCCTGGACCTCGGCCGGGGCGTTGCCCCAGGACACCACCAGGGGCCCTAAGCCGGGCCCCTGGACCCCACCCGTTAGGCGCTCCACTCCATGGTTCGAACATCTTTAGTCCAGCCCCCCTCAATAAAATTTCCTGGGCACGCCTATGTTATTAGTCATTTTTGATCTAGCCTTTTTTTTTTGGAGTGTCTTTTCATATACCTGAAGGTGAACTTGGTGCAAATGGTCCACTTAACACTTAACTGCATGGGGGGGGGTTCCTAGGTACCCAACTTGTTTTTCAGCCGGCGATTGTTAACGCTGCAATATATTTGGTTTATATTTTTTGTATTTGTCTAACTTTTAGTTGCGCTTGCATTGGTTAAAAAAATTCAAATCTATTGCGTCGTTTTTGCGTTAATTAGCATGGGTACCTAGGAACCCCCCCTTATGCACTAACGGAAGTACCCATGACAAAAAATGAAAAATCTTATTAGAGTTACTGTGATTCTGATTTTCATAATGCATGCACCTAGTGACAAAGTAAATAATTAACCCTAACCCGCACCAGATGCATTCAAAAGCATCGAATCCTTGGTACCGGTCGGAAAATTGCATTTCATTGCATCTCGGACGTCAACAACTATTTTTTGTCATCTGGGACGTCTTCCCGGAAAATGACGCGATGCTTTTCATTGCATCTGGGACAGTTTGCCCGCAGAAGATCGAAATTAGCGCAATGCTTTTCATTGCATCTCGGACGATTTGCCGCAGAAGATCGAACTTGGCGCAATGCTTCTCATTGCATCTCGGACCGTTTCCCCGCAGAAGCTCGAACAATGACGCGATGCTTTTCATTGCATCTCGGACGTCTTCGCGGATAATGGCGCGTTGCTTTAAATTGCATTTGGGCCATTTACCGGCTGGTATTGCAAACAAAGTAGAGCAAGTCAGATTCATACAAAACCTATTTTACATGAACCCATTTTGCTTCCTTTTTAAAAGTTCAACATGCCGTGGCCCTGCCACGTCGTTGTGATAAAAAAAAAGCGCGAACAAACCGGCCAAAAATTGAGGGTAATTCTTTGGTAGACGTTTCATATAGAAGTCCCATGGATGCAAATGAGGTAATGCCATTCATTCCGTCAAGCGCTACTGCACAACGTCATTCAGCGCATGACAGAATCAATTGTAATACCTCATTTGCATCTATGGGACTTCTATATGAAACGTCTACCAATTCTTTGCCAAGCCTTACGGCCTATGCATAGCATGTATTTGGCAAAGAATTAAACTTGCTTACGCGTAAACATTTTACCTATATAGGCCTTATGAATCTTCATATTTCGCCGTTAACCAAATAGAATTTTGTTACAATTCAATTAGCTCTAGTTACATTTAAAATGCTTCTAATTGATTTTGGGACGTTTTCCGCTCTGGGGACGCTTTTGGTTCTCATTGCATCTCGGCCGTTTTCCCCGCAGAAGGTGCAATGCTTTTCATTGCATCTGGGACGGTTTCCCCGGAGGAGGTCAATGCTTTTAAATGCATCTGGGACGTCTTCCCGGAAAATGACGCGATGCTTTTCATTGCATCTGGGACGTCTTCCCGGAAAATGACGCGATGCTTTTCATTGCATCTCGGCCGTTAGCGACTTTACGCTACTTATTCTTGTGCCGGGAAAACGTCCGAGATGCATTGAAATGCAAAATTTGCAAAAAAAAATGCTTCTCATTGCATCTGGGCCGTTAACCA
>JAMKCH010032278.1:0-20588 GCA_023653785.1 Ophioderma brevispina | reverse complement strand
GCCAAGTGATCTGAAATTTATATAATATAACGTTTTATATCTTTGATTGGTTTATTCAAGAATTTGGTATGTCCAAACAACATTACATAGATCAAAATTTACACATTCATAGCAGTTAGTTATACTTATTGACCTCAAGATTCCCGTAATGTTCCACATGAAACGTTGCCAGTGCAACGATATAGGGCCTCACAGCGAACTTCAAAAATGACAGCATGCAAAATCACGCCATAAAGGTCCGCAAGTAATATTCCATTGGAATCTCTCAGTCGAAGTAATTTTTGCCAGCAGCTCAAGACGACAAGGTTACATAAGTCCCTCGACGACACTAATATTCCACAGTATATCAGTTCTCACGATAACCACCACGATTTCTATCTGTCCACAATTGGGAATCCTTTTTGATTCCCACACTTTCGGCTTCAAATACGACAGTAGAATAATTACAAACTCTCTCACATGGAAGTGAAAATATAATAAATCCTGCACTGTGTGGAGCATAATCTACCATATTGTAGATAACACGAGCTCTGACCTACTGTATAGTGATTACAACTGCACTCAATCTTCTGGCCATTTCTCCTGTAAATATCTACAAAATATTTCATAACTAGTATTGCCTAATACCTAAAAATAGTATATACAACCATTGATCCTGCATAAACCAACCTAGCCTTAATACACATCAGATTTCACAAATTACTCATCATCACATCACTTCCTATATAACTCATGGGGGCAATTCCCCCCAGGTCATGCATGTTTTGCATCTAAAGGCAGAAACAAAGTTGACTCAGTTTCTAGTTTACATCTTGGAAATTCCCATCACCTGTCTATTGTCACAACCTCTCAACACGCACGAGGGGAAGTCCCCTTTCTCTTTTTTATAGTAAATAAAGTACTTTTCCCGTGAGAAATCTTTCTCAATAAATGAGAAATCATTTTTTAAAGTTTAAATAATCAGAACAATGGAGGTTAGCATGTATAACCTCCTCCCCCCTTAAAAAAGAAAATTTGAATGAAATTGAAAATTTTCCAAAATCTGGCTTTATACCTTTTTATCCCATTTTGTTTTTAACAACTTACACAGTGTAAATTTTACACTTTTTATAATGTCCTTGTCCAATTCTGCCTTCAGTCTATATTAAATAAAGTTGTAATACTAATTTCTGAACCAAATTTAGGCAGCTCTGGACAATGCATCTGCCAAGACATTGCTTTTCCTTTGATATTCTATGTCCAGATTGTATTCTGGTAGAGTTAAACTCCCCCTGACAAGTCTCTGATTTCTGTTATTCATCTTGTGGATGAAATTCAACGGATTGTGATCCGTGTACACTAAAACTGGGTGCACTGTTGTACTCAGTACAACTTCAAATTTTGCAATGACATAGCCATGCAAGACATTCTTTCTCAATTGTTGAGTATTTTTCTGATGTTTTGTCAAACTTCTTAGAGTAATACCCCCCACATACGGATGAGCTACATCATTCTCATCTGCTTGCATGAGATCTCCACCACAGCCTATCATCACTGGCATCAACTGCCAATTAGAATTGTTTTCTTAAAGGTCTGGCGCAATCAAAACGGGCGCATTCATCAAAATAGACTTGATTTTTCTCAAACGCTTTTTGGCATGGCTCTGACCACACAAATTTTGCGTTTTTCTTCATAAGGTTGGTCAGTGGACATGCAAATTCTGAGAAATTTTGGACAGTATTTTCTGTAATACCCGACCATACCAAATTCATGAGAATCTCTTTTGCTCTGTGGTGTGGGGATTTTCTCAATTGCTTCAAATTTTTTTTTTTTTTTTGCAGTGATTGGCCGAATTTGCCCTTGTCCTACATATGCCCTAATATTTGAACATTTGCATGGCACAATTCACTTTTTCCAGATTCACAGTCCCTTCTTGAGATAATTTCTCAAACCATTGATGGGGCTGTCTCATGGTGTTCTTCCATGTTCACTGTACAAAGGAGAATCAGCACATAGGCTTCACATTTCTATTTCTGCGACTACTCTGTTCACTATCTTGGAAATGTCGCAGGAAAGACATTTTTGAGACAAAATTCCATTTTTCTTTATTTGTATAGGCCATCGGTCGTACAAGGCTGAATTTCTTTGGCACGGTCATGAGGGAACTGCCATACCCCTTCAACAAAAAATCAAATTTGCTAACATTTGGCATTTCAACTCTATCTATGCAATATCATCCGTGGAATCGGATATGAGTCGGTTTTTGGAACCGAGGGTGACTTTTCGAAAATCTGTGCAAACGAAATGAACCATCAGGTTTGGGACCATGATACATGGGGAGCTCCATCCACTATTGCTTTGCTCTATTATTCTTCCTTGTCTAACATTTATTTCACCTCATTCCCTGATATGTTGCAACTGATTGATTCACCCTATAGGATGTTTGCTTTACAGCTCGGGTCCCCTACATCAATGTCATGTGTTTAGACATGTGTCTCACTGGTTACATCAGGAAAATGTTTTCCCACTCCTAATTAACTCGTTCATTCAGCCTTGTTGACCTGGGAGATGACCTCGTTTCTTGTCAAATGGGCACTATGTAGAATTTTGCAATTCTGACACCATAATCATTTTCTATGTTTACAGTGCTGTCTTGTTCAGTTACTGTCTCTGTAATGTCATCAGTTGGACACTCATCACGAACTCTCCGGATGAAACCACACACGCAGGCTTTACATTATCATCTCTCTCATTATACTCTTTGAGCATATTTATGTGACATATTGTCGACTTTTACGTCCTACCGTTGTTTCGACACATAGTCAATGTCGCCCACTTTGTTCTCATCTCATATTCCTAATACTTGGCTTGCAAGGATACCCTTGTATTTGAAAAAAGTGCTAAAACTTTGTCACCTTGTTGGATACTCTGTTTCTGGCATCTTTGTCATCCCAGTTTTCATTTTTGCCGGGTCTCGTTTTGAGATTTTTGTTTTGGCATTTCTGTGGCTCTTTGAGCTTGTCTGAATTGAGACACATATTCTAACAAATTCACATCAGGATTTTACACACCACTTTCCTTTCAGTAGTTTCAATTGTCCCCGTACTTTGGTGACCAAACACCAACTCAAATGGACTAAATCCTAATGACTCATGTACAGCCCCCTGGTAGCAAATAACAGGAGATTGACTCCCTCATCCCATCCCTCTCAAATTCAAAACAATAGGTTTTTAATCATTGTGTTCAATGTTTGGTGGTACCTTTCTAGGTCCCCTGGATTCATGGTGGTATGCGGAAGAACATGTACTGGGAAATTCCCACTGGTCCATAACTTGTTGGAACAAACCTACCTGAAATGTGATCCTGATCCGACTGAATTGATTTTGGAAGGCCTCTCCGGGTGAAAAACTTTGTTAGAGCTTTCGCAATACTTTGTGCCCTAATATTTCTCAAGGGTAAGCCTCAGGCATCTGTGAAGCACACTATGGTTCAGCAATCTGATTTGCTGACTTGGTCTTTGGAATTTACCTACGCAAATCTATTAAGGCCCTACTAAATGGCTCATCAAATGCCGGTAATTGGTTGCAAGGAGCAGTAGGAATTTTCTGATTGGGCTTGCCCACCATTTGACATGTGTGACAAGTCTTACCATACTCAGACAGTCTTGTCTGAGTGTAGGCCCCCAAAAATAACTCCTAATTCTGTCATGTGTGTCTTTCTCACACCTAAAGTGTCCTGCCATGGACTATCATGGCTATGCTATCACTTCCCTATGTTATACCTTTGGCACTACATTGATGCACAACCTTCCATTCTTTATCTACAAGTGCATCGGGTGGCCGGCATTTTTCTCATATGACACCATTTTGCTTTTAGAACATACAGGAATTGCTCGGCCTCCTGTTGTGTCAATGCCTTCTCACCTAACTTCCTAAGTACTGGGTCATTGTTTGCTCATTACCAGCTTGTCATGTTTAAAGGGTCTCCTTTACAGTCCCTAAACTCTATCATGCTCATCGGCTGGATTTTCATTGTTTAACCAGCAGGTTCACTTTGGTTTGTCTCAGGGCGGATTTTCATAACAGGGACTTTAGTCTCCCCATGAAGAGGAAGATGACCTCCAAATTCCTCTAATTTGAGAGAAAAGCTATCTCTAATTTGGGCCTCAAGTCATCCTCGTCGCTCTTCCTATGTGTATGAGTATTTTGGCCTCATCACCTTCTTCCTGTTTTTTCCTGGTTGAGGCTTTTCGGTTCATGACCTAGTTTCTGGCACTGCTGGGAAAATGTCTCCTTTCCTCATCAATTCCTCCACTGTCAGGGCACCTGGGAAACTATGGGATCTGGGCTACTTTTTCCCCCCTGCCAAATCATTCCCTAACAACTGGATACCCCTTTTACTGGGAGTTCTTTTCTAACACGCAATTTGTGACATTCCAGAAACCAAGTCTTATTTCACATTCCATTTTGGAAGAGGGAACTAATACAATCCCTAGCGCTATTCCCTGAATCACTGCACTAGTTCCTGTTGAACTCACAAATCAATGGAAGTGTATCTTCCAATATTATGGACTGCGCGCAGCACGAGTCCTCAGGATTAAAATGGGTTTTGGATCGAAACTATCACCTGAACGTGACACAAATCGCCTCCAAACAAAAGGCTAAAGTCTCCTACTTTTTCTGTTGTCAATTCCCTTTTGGGGAATTTCTTGTTTCTGACAGAAGAATGAACTTTACCTCAAATAACTGCACAACTATTGGTTTGGACTCCCTTTTGGCTCTCCCATTTTGGGTGGATAGCCATGTACTCCCAACACCGTGACTTTGTATGTCTTGGCTTTTTACAGTGATGCATGTGAACTGTGATTTGGCCCTCCCCTGCTTTGGAGTAGCACCCTTACTTGTTTCTTACTCCCCTTTTCATGGGAACCTGACTGGGATTCCCCTCCTGAGTTGCTACCATGAGACGCTTGTTAGAACCTGACTTTAATTTTTGTAACTTGTTGTACCTAGTACATCTTGGCTTAGCCTACTAGTATACTTATTTGTGAGTCAAAGCATAGTCGTCGGCTTTTATGGCTGCGTGCACGCAACTGTCAATTTTGGTTTTCATCCATATGTGTTTTGATATCTGGATAGACACTGTTTGAACTCTTCAACTAACATCACTCCCGAAGTTGACCAAAATTTTGCCGACTTCTTTTGAGAGAATTCAGCGATCAAACATTTGTTCTTACACGGGCACATTCAACATGGGTCTGGTCATCCCTTTTCTGACAAGACCTGAATTTTTGTCTATATTGCCTTTGGCACCAATTCATATGCTTTGAGCGCTGCCTGCTTAACCTCGTCATAATCATATCTAACTACATCTGTCTAATGACATGGCCGAATATATTTGTCGGGCTTTACCAATGAACACTGACTGTAGGCCATGTGTACAACAAGTCCCAGACGCCCTTGGGCCATTCAGCTATGGCAGTTTTATTTTTCTCAAAGTGTAAGAAGTATTTGTCTCCTTCTTGTTCCTGAAATTTGGAACCAGCGAATATTTTGTTTTTGCCTTTCTTCTTTGCATTTGCAGTTGCAACTTCTTTTTCTAATTCAATTTCCTTTTCCTTTCTGTTTTTGTTCCATCTGCCCATTTTTTTTTCCAATTGCATTTTCATTTCAATCTCTTTTTAATTTTACGGCATCACTTGTGCCCTGTTCCAGAACTCTTCTATCCTATCCAAATATGACGATCCCAAACATCTTCTCCTGGCCAAACTTTCAATTCAAATTATTTTTGATTACTTGGCTTTCTCATAGGCCTGTTTTGCCTCACGTCCTAAATGCTTGGCTATTTTCCATTAACTCAGGCTTTCCTCAGCTCATCAAACTTCTCCCAAGTTATTTGCCCTATGACACGTTCTGGATCAACTCCATTGTGATTGTACTATACACCACCTATACTAACTTGAACCAAACTTTACCTGGGAGTTCTTGTCTAACACCAATTGTGACAGTTTCCAGAAACTCATCTGATTTCAAATTCATTTTGTGAAGAGGGACACTAAGACAATCTACCTATTCCTGAATCAATGCCACTAGTTTCCTGGGAACTCCTCAAATCAAATTGGAAGTGCATGTTTCCAATATTAGGGACTGCGCGCACACGTGTCCCCGCATGATTAATGGGTTTTGGATCTAAACTATCATCACCTGAAAGTGACACAAAATCCTCCAAAACAAATAGGCTTAAAGTCATCCCTTAACTTTTTTCGGTGTCAATTCCCCTTTTCTGGAATTTCTTGTTTCTGAGCAGAAGAATGAACTTTTGACCCTCAAAATAACTGCACAACCTATTGGTTTGGGCTCACTTTTGATATTCTCCATTTTTGGGTGGATATCCATGTATCTCCCAACACCTGGTGACCTTGTATGTTCTTGGGTCTTTTTACAGTGATGGCATGTGAACTGTTATTTGGGTCCCATCCCATGCTTTTGTTTAGCAGCCATTACTTTCTTTACATTATTTACCTCCCCTTTAAAATATCATGGGAACCTGACTGGGATTTCCCCCTCCTGAGTGCTACCATGAACGCTTTGTTAGAACCTGACTTATTGTTGTACTTGTTGTACCTAGTATATTCTCGGCTAGACCTACTAGTATTACTTAGTTTTTGCGTCAAAGCATAGGTCGTCCGGCTTTTAATGGTTGCTTCACGCAAACTGTCCAATTTTGTTTTCATTCATGCCAGATGTGTTTTGATATCGGGATGTAGACACTGTTTGAACTCCTTCAAACTAACATCAACTCCCTAAGTTGACCAAACTTGCCCGACTTTTTCTGAGAGAAGCCAGCGATCAACAAACATTTGTTCCTTTACCTACACGGGGCAAATTCAACATGGGCTGGTCATCCTTTTTCTGACAAACCTGAATTTTTGTCTATATTCCTCTGAAAAGGCCGCAATTCATTGCTTTTAGCACTGCCTGCTTAACCTCGTCAATAATCACTACATCTGTCTAATGACATGGCCGATATATTTCCCGGGCTTTACCAATGACACTGACTGTAGCATGTGTATCACAAGGTCCAAGACTCCTTTGGGCCATTTCACGCTATTGGCAATTTTTCCTAATGTTTTCCCCCCCCGTTCAAAGTGTAGAAGTATTTTGTCTACTTCTTGTTCCGGAAATTTTGGAACCAGGCAGGCGAATATTTTTGTTTTTGTTGCCTTTCTTTTTGCATTTGCAGTTGCCACTTTTCTTTTTCTAATAATTCAATTTTTCCTTTTCTTTCTGTTTCTGTTTTTCCATTCCAATTTGTTTTTTTCCAATTGCATTTTTCATTGTCAATCTCTTTTAAATTTACGGCATCACTTGTGCCTGTGCCAGAACCTCTTCTATCCATCCAAAAATGAACTATCCCAAACATCTTCCTGGACCAACTTTTCAATCAAATATTTTTTGATGACTTGCTTTCTCATAGCATGTTTTGCCTCAAGTCCTAAATGCTTTGCTAGCTTCATTAACTCATGCTTTCTCAGCTCATCAAACTTCGAAATTCTCACCCAATTATTTGCCTATGAACACTTCTGGATCAAACTCCATTGTGATGTACTCTACAACACAATATACTACCTTGAACCAAACTATAAATGGTAGTACATGTAATACACACAAAAAATTTTGTCATGCCAAAAATGTGGCACAATGTTTTTTACAATATCAACACTTTTAATGTGTAACGTTCTGAACAATAGGCTCAAGTTTACTCAATTATTCAATTCCCGAAGGCGAGCCCCAATTCTGTTATGACTTCTCGTGACGCCTAAGGTCAGAAATACCTTTCAAACACAAATAAATGGAGCGTTGTGCACAGTGATCTGAATTTTAGATAAATAACCAGGTTTATGATCTTTGATTGGTTTAGTTCAAGAATTTGGAATGTCAAGGACAACATTACATAGATCAAAATTACACAATTACACAACCAATTAGTTAAATAACTTAGTTGGTCGTAAAAAAAGTCCAGTAATGGCCACTGAAACGTGCAGTTCAACGATGATTAGTCCCTCACAGGAGCGAAAGACTTCAAAAATTACAAGCATGCAAAGTCACGCTTATAAGTCCTCAGGTAATATCCCATTGGAATCTTCTCAGTCCGAAGGTAATCTTGTCCAGCAGTAAGACAACAAGGTTACATAAGTCCCCTACGACGACACTAATAATTCCACAGTATATCAGTCCAAGATAACACCACGATTTCTATCTGTCCACAATTTGGAATCCTATTTTTGAATCCCAGCACTTTCGGCTGCAAAGATGACAGTAGAATAATTACAGCACTCTGCTCCCATTGAATTGAAAATATAATAACATCCTGGCACTGTTGGAGCATAAATCATCCATTATTGTAGATAAAACAGCTATGAACCATACTTGTAGTGATTACAAACTGCTGAACCAATCTTCTGCCAAGTTCTCCTTAATATATACACAATATTTCATAACTAGTATTTTCCAATACCTAAAACTAGGTATTACAACATTATCATGCATAACCATAACCTAGCACTGGTCAAAATCAGATTTCACAAAAAATTACCTCATCTGAATCACATCACTTTCCATATATATAACTCTATGGGGGAATCCCCAGGTCATGCAATGTTGTGATCTTAAAAGGCATAAACAGTTGACTCAGTTTCTAAGGTTTACTTCTTGGGAAATTCCCAATCACCTGTCTAGTTGTCAACAACAGTTGCATCTCTCAACACAGCACTAAGGGATCCCCTTTCTCTTTTTAAATAGTAAACAAAGGTACTTTTCTTCCCAACTTTATTCCCAAAATTAAGAAAATATATTTTTAGAAAAAAAGTTAAATAAAAAATGGAGGCTTTATAACAAATACGTAAGATGTGGTCAATAATACTGGTTTTAAATTTGAAATCATTTGTGATTAACGAAATTTCGGGGGGGGGCTTTTTGGCATGTTTGCCAATACTTTTGTCTCAACTGTGTGGACCTTGCATAAGAAGCTTGGTGTAGGTGCATCCAGTCTAGTTACTGTAGCTCTTTCTTCATGGTCCAGGTCTCAGATCCATATAACAGGATACTCTCTACACAGGCTCTAAAGAATTTCAGCTTGGTTGAATTGGAGATACCAGATTGCCATAAGTGGTGTAGTTTATTGCAGGCATTCCAAGCTTGTCCTTTGCGTGGCAGGAAGTCTTTCTTGCTGTCGGCAACATAGGACCCTAAATACTTGAAGTCCTTGACCTTTTTGAGTTGGCTACCATCTGTTGTGCAGATAGGTTGATGATCATCTTCCTCATTGACAGTCATATATTCAGTCTTCTTAGCATTTAGATGTAGGCCAACTTTGTCTGCAGCATTCTCAAGTGATTTTAGTAGATCTTATGCACCACATATCAGATCAGGCCAAAAAAAATTGTTTGATTGTCCATAGATGACTTTTTTGAGTTGGGTCGGTCGGTCGGAAAAACTTTTTTGTTTATTTTATTTTTTTTTTAATGTCAATAGCAAACTGTATTGAAACATGTCTGTTTGTATTAATAAGTTAATCAAACACTAAAAATCAAGTTGATGCTTACTGAAAAATGCATCTTTGTACATTATTAAACCCAACTAACATGCTAAGAAATTGTTTAAACATCATTTTTTTTTACATTTTTGAAAGTTAAAATTGAAAAAAAAAACTTTTTTGGAATTTTTCAAAATTAGGGTCGGTATTCTTTTGCACAGTAAAAGGAAAAAAAAAAATTTTTCCTGATTTCCAAAATTAGGGTCGGTCGGACGAGGACAATCAAACAATTTTTTTTTGGCCTCAGCTGTTAGAGCTAGACGCATAACCCCCGCAGCCGCGCGCAAGTGGCTGTAAGCCTGCTATTAACTAACACGGGGATCCGTCTGCTCATTCAGTCCACGGTAAGGGTATTTAGCTGGCTGACTATGTTTTCAGTTTGTAGACTTATGGACCCATCTTTTTCACATTCATGCGGGGACAATTGAATATTAATTATTAAAGAACAATATACAGATGTTGAATCTTAAAAAGGAATTTTATTATGGGAATAACAGCCAATTTTTGGAAAAAATAAAGATAAAAAAAAAAAAAAAAAAAACAGGAAGTCTTTCTTGCTGTCGGCAACATAGGACCCTAAATACTTGAAGTCCTTGACCTTTTTGAGTTGGCTACCATCTGTTGTGCAGATAGGTTGATGATCATCTTCCTCATTGACAGTCATATATTCAGTCTTCTTAGCATTTAGATGTAGGCCAACTTTGTCTGCAGCATTCTCAAGTGATGTTAATATAGATCTTGTGCACCACATATCAGATCAGCTGTTAGAGCTAGATCATCTGCGTAGTCAGGTCTGTAAGATACTGGCTTTGGTGACGTCTAGAACGCACGGGTTTGATGACGAGTCCTTTGTCGTTCATGATGTCAAGACTCTGTCCGAGGATGTAATCAACCACGACTACAAAGAGATAGGGAGCAATAGTATCTTTTGAGGATTCCAGTAGTTGTTAAGAACTCCTTTGTGGACTCATCCATGGTCTGCACAAAGCTATATGGGTTATCATACATGATGGCAATTGCCTTGACAGTCTCATCTGGGACACCGTAGTTGGCGAGAATATGCAGCATTACAATGGATACACTGGTGAACTAAACACAAAAGGCAACACACATGAACATCGCAATACTATGATCGCAAAACTAGGTAGACAGCAAATGCAACAAAATTTGCTGGGAAAAAGAAGACATTCTCTCAAATAATGTGGATAGCAGGCTCTCATTAAACTAATTGGTGACCGAATACAACAGAGACACTGCCACGTAATCTTTACAGAAGGAGATAGCAGTTGTTAATAAAGCAAAAAAGGCAGTCCCCATGGCATAATTTAAGCCAAAATCCATATTGGCGAAGATACAGATCTATTGATACTTCTTCTCCATTATGCAGAAGAGGGCTGTAATGATCTTTACTTTAGGTCTGGCAGAGACAAGAAGAAAACATATGTGGAAGATTTAAAGCTTCTGAAGTGCTTATTCAGTGATAACATTTGCTCTAATCTGCTGTTTCATTTTCAGGTTGCGATACTACTTCATAAATATTTGTGGTTGGCAAGAAGTCTGTTTTCTTGAAAGTAATTCATGGTGACCCTGTGTTACGAGCTTGTTCCAGAGTATTTTGTACTGCCACTTGGATCCTGAATCGAAACAAAGTGAAGGTTGCGATGCAATGATGTCCCTGTTCAATTGTCAGCAATCAGAGTCTTTTTAAGGCATACCAGGGCATTAACCGCAGAAACTAACATCGGTAGAAACCACTGATGGGTTGGTGCCAAGATATCGATTAACTTCCCGTTTTAAAAGCCGGCCCAATGATTCGTAGGCAGGAATGTGCTCAGGAAGGACATTCCAGATGTGGACAGTTTGAAGGAATAAATAACTTTAGTCAACAAAGAACAAGTTTTCATTATGAACAGCAGAATTAAAGAATCTTTAATGATTTCTCTGAAGTGCTGAGTTACGTCCTTCTTACGGTAACTGAAAACGGTAATCTGTGAGTTAACATCTTCAATCATGCCTATGATGCCACATTAATTTCAATCCGATGTTTAAAGCATGTCATCCCCTTTTGGAATGTTTTAAAAGAAAACATCAATATAAGCGGGATATGGAGCTAAAAAGAAGCTGTGCAATTCTAGCAATTGTGCAAGGCTATGAAGCCTCAACTCATTGTTTGGGCCAAATCATTACCATCAAGAAAAGGTCGTAACTCAGAGTTAAGCTTTCTGTTAGTAACCAAAAGTGTGCACCATTGTGAGATGGTGGTGAAGTGTTATTTTTGGTTTTTATATAGGCCAATAGGAAGTATACTTGACATAAGGCTTCATGAAGCTTCATGGTTTTTCAGAAATCTGTGAAGTGTTTAAAGATTGTTTTGGTACCAAAACATCAAAAATTAACTTAAAAAGGTGAGTTACGGTCTTCTGTTTGTTCAAACCCTCGAAATGATCTCTGATGGCTGACCATGTTAGATCTTGGGGTCTCAACTGCAAGGTCTTGAGATCGTACTGGCCGCCGGAGACGAGGGTCTATAATTTTGAGTTTTAGGCATCAGTCATTCAGTTGGCATAGTTCGGGAGCCTCCTCATAGAACATGTGGTGGAAGAGTGTAGTTTGCTCTAACTGCTCTTATATGTTATAAAACCTGGAAGATGTCAACCAAAAACCTCCACTGCAAAATTCCACTCTAGGAGAACTTTTAGACAAATAGCCCACTAAAAATCACTTTAAAACAACCATCTTAATGTATTTCTTATACCTCAATTAATAAGACATAACACCTTATTTTCCATTTTTTGCCCATCTGGTATCAGAGATGAAATAATTCATACTTTCCAACTCGGCATATTGCAGCCCTATTGGATTTAGAGGCCAAGATGATATCCCAACTTAATAAAACACCATTTTGAATGGATTGTTTGCAGAATAAGTAGGAAATGATATCTTGTTTTGTCATTATTGTGTTTTAACCTCAAAGCCAAAAACTATGTTTTTCTCGTACTCATTCTTTGCGAATGATAGCAACTTATTAAACCCAGGCCCCCAGATCAGCCTAAATTCCCCTGCATTGTGGGAATAAAGCTGCTAAGTATGGACAACAGGCAATCGATTGTGAGATTGCCATTCTTGGGTTAACCGTACAAATGCTTAGAAATGAAATGAACAAATCTTAATGTCTTTAGAGTGTTTCATCCCTCGTTCATGGACCTGCTGCAACTGTGGTCTCGCCAATTTTGACTCTACATTTGCTTTCATAAAACATTGAAACTTTGAATAGTTTTGATTCCTAATGTCTGTCTTTCTGACATTCAGCATTGTTAAATTCAAGTTCTCATGTTGTTGGATCTCCCCTTAAGGCATCAACGCCTAACTCAAAACCTAAAGGGAAGAGTAATAGGAACTATAGTAATACAAAATACCAACAAAAGAGCAATCCGCCAAAAAATACAAAACTTTGAAGATTCTCAATTTGAATTGCCAGAGCGTAAAAAAGCAAAGAAAAGCAAACTTCCAGGCTCTAATGAAGAAAAAACCTGAAAACCTGACATACATCATCGGTACAGTATTCATGGCTAAACCCAAACATTGTCAGCGGGGAAATTTTTTTTCCTCGACTCTTTCAGATTTTAGAAAGGACCGCGTGGGATAAGACTCCCATGGCGGAGTATTATTGCAAGTGAGAAATACCTACATTGCTACTGTGGAAACCTCGCTTGATACAAACTGTGAAATCATTTGGATAAGTATCCTGTGCAAGGTGTAAAACCAGTCTTACATCAGTGCTTTTTACGTCCCCCATCATCGGTTGTTGACAATTATCTTAAAGAACTTGAATTATCACTTTCCAATTTGCCCAAATCTGCCACAGTCTGGTTACTCTGTGACTTTTAATTTTGGCAGATATAGAGTGGGAGAATGAGTAGTGTCGCCCAGGCGGTAATCACATTGCTGAGTGTAAATTCATGCTTGATATCGAGGGTGACTATAATTTGACGCAGATAGTTAAATATCCTACAAGGAGGGAAAAATATCTGGACTTACAACCCATCTCTGGTTTGTACCAAAAAAAAAAAAAAAAACCACCAAGTCATAGCTGGGATAAGCGACCATGATGGGGCTGTGTTTTAAGTCAATGCAAATCTCACATAAAACCGGGCAAACCCACAGAAGAAAAATCTTCTTATACAAAAAAGTCGATTTCAGTGAAATTGATAGGTTGGTGACGGAGTTTGAATAAGTCATATCTGAGGACGTTAACTTGTCATCATTAGTATAGACACTCTCTGGATTAAATTTCAAGAAGTTCTTCCAAGCTTCACATTGCAAAAATTGTTTCCCACAAAAATGAGCTCATCAAGATATAACTTGCCCTGGGTAAATCAATCTACCAGATGTGCTATTCTAAGAAGCACAAACTTCTATAATAAAGCGAAGAAAACTGGTTCTTCAGCAGATTGGCAAAAGTTTAAATCGTTCAGCCGCTCATTGATAGGAACATCACAAAAGCCCACCACCAGTATGTTAATGAAGTCATAGGAGAGCTTAAAGAGTGATAATCACAAAGCCATTCTGGATCGTCATAACAACAACAAAACAGAGGTCTTTGGCATATCTTCTCTTAAATCCATGGGATGCATTGTTTCAGCTGCTGCAGATAAAGCTCAAGCTTTGAAAATCGCCAATTTTGTGAAAATTTTTCAAGCAAATGAAAACTTAAATGAGTTTCCTAAACTTGAACAACGCAACGCACCATTCCTGACTTGCACTAAATCTGCACATCACACACAGCACACCTGGTGTCATGAAGCTTCTAGAGTAATTGTCAGCCGCAAGAAAGCATTAGCTGGACCAGAATGAGATTTCTGCAAAATATCTGAAGAGTTGTGCCATAAGCATAGCACCAGTTTTGCAAAAGATTTTCCAAAAGTCTGTTGACACAGGTACATTACCGGAGGAGTGGCTAAAAGCATATGTTATCCAACTTTTAAAACAAGGATTGCAAGAAGTCGCGTACAAATCCAGCTAATTATAGACCAGTATCGCTTACCTCCAGTCCATGCTAAGGATTCTTCTTGAACACATTATTCATCGCCACATCATGGATCAACTTAGACAAAATATGTCATCACACTCATCATCAACATGGTTTCCGCAAAGGCAGATCACGTGACACTCAGCTAGCTGGTTTGATAGAACGACTTAGGAAAAATCTTAGACAACAGCTAGCCAAGCCGACTTGATTATACTTGATTTTTCGGCAAGGCCTTCGACAAGGTCCCCCACCAGAGATTACTCCGCAAACTCGAGATGTTGGTATTAAAAACAGTATCCAGCAGTGCTGAACATGTTTTCAACTAGAAAAGCCAGCGAGTACTACTAGAGGGGGCCGGGTCAGCTGATCTCCAGTAATATCAGGAGTGCCCAGGGGGGAACCGTGTTGGTGCCTTTGCTCTTTCTTCTATATATCCTGACTTACCAAGGCAGTCACATCAAAAGTTAGACTGTTTAGCAATGACTGCATAGTCTATATATAGTCTAACCGGGAAATTAAAGTAAATCATGATACCCAATATGCTTCAAGATGATATTGATTCTCTCAGCAAATGGGAATCCCATGGCCGATGTGTCTTTCAATGTTTCAACAATGTATGCATGAATGTATCCTAAAATCAAAAACCCATAATATCAATTACAACATGAATGGTCACACATTGGAACTTGTTCAACATCATCCATATCTTGGAGTTGAATTAGCAAAGATCTCAGCTGGGCTTGTCACATAAACCACAATCTCATCTAAAGCAACAAAACTTGGACATTTTTTTGGAGAAAGAAACCTCCACTCATGTACCAAATCTGTTTAAATGACACAGCGTACAAAACTCTTTGGTAAGACCCAAATTGGAATACTGTGCTGCAATTTGGGACCCCAAGAGAGTCATCATATCAACAACAAATGTCCCTGGAAAGATCCAACGGCGTGCTGCCAGGTTTGTACTCGGGGATTATAACAGGAGATCCAGCGTTACTACTAGCATGCTATCCAATCTCCAGTGGGAACTGCTTTTACTGCTCGAAAATCGACGCACCAAGCTCCGCTCATCTCCATATTCAAGGAAGTCCACAACATCACTCCGTCAAACATAAAGTTCCGTGATACAACTAGTTGTACAAGACAGCAAACCGGTCGTTTCATCCTGGAAATTCCTCCATTCAATAAAGTGTGTTAACAGTATTCCCATTATCCAAGATCAACCCGGGAATGGAACCTTCTACCACCGGACCTGCGAGGCATTACAGACATCACCGTTTTCAAAGAGAGACTCAATCATATTAATATTAGCGCGCTGGTCAAAAAGGCCCACTTCAAAATATAGTCCTCCGTTCCACACTGACTGCGTGTTATAACAGCCTTGGCAGTGATTACGCAGTATTCAACAGAAGCAGAAGCAGAAGAAGCATTTTGGCCCATCCGGCACCAGAGATACATAATTTGTACTTTTCAACATGGCGGATGGCAGCCATGTTGGATTTTGAGGTTTAAGGTGATATCATAACTTCATAAAGTCCATTTGAATGGATTTGTTATGTTAGAATTAGTAGGAAAATGACATCTTGTTTGTCCTTTTAACTCATTTATTGCCAGAGCTATGAGGATTGTTTTTCAAAATGGCGGTTAGCGGCCATTTTGTTTATGTCATAGTTTGAACACTTTCTGGGACTTCGATTTAGTGCAACTTTTGATATATTATTAAACTGACCTTATACTAACAGAAAACGCCAAGAAACCTTCTGTTGCAATTTTTGCGGTTAGTGTTGGTACATGTCATATCTTGATCCTACTATTTCTAAAATTGAAAAAAATTGGCGTAAATTGAACCAGCGTTTGAAAATTCTCAAGACTGGAATAATACCGAAAGGCATTGTGGGAAAAAGGATGCGGCCTGTAGCGATTGCGTTAACTTTTCCGTCTTTGCGAGCACCGAAGTACCCGACAAAAACGTTCAATTTTCTCGCTAGGTCTATAGGTTCAGACCAATTACGATACATACTCAAAACAAAACATAGTAACGGACGCCTCTGATACAAAAATCTCCACCGCCGTAACTGCTGAGAACGTTATTTATTCAAATTTAGTCTCATTTTCATGTATATGGGGTCCTACCACGCCTATTGACTCCACGAGGTCCGAGCACGAACGTATACAAACGCATACGAGACTACGGCGCTCATGCAACACAACGTATGCCCGACGTATTGACATAGTCAGGTGGAAGTTTAGGCACACAGCCTGAAGGGTGGAAATGGAGTACAGACTTTTTCTATTGATAGATTTTAGTGTATTAGGACCTAAGCTAATAATTTTTGGAGGGTGTGCAAAATTTGTTGCAGTGGCATTTTGAAAATCCAATATGGCTGCTACCATATCCAAAATCACTAAAAATCCCTTAAGTATTTCCGATAGAGACAAATATTTCTCGGTACTCCAGTGTTTTAAGCACGAGGAAGTGTTGGTAATGTAATTTTATCATTACATTGCCTCAAAAATCCAACATGGCTGCTCAAAAGTCATATACGCTCGGAATCATTAAAATGATCTTAACTCCTCCATTATACCTATTTGTGCTACATTAATACATCCTGAACACCTAAAGCATGTTCTGCAGGTGTTCAAAATCTGTTACAATTGATCACACTCTGCAAGTGTTACTTTAACAGCTCTAGATTGCATTTCCAACGCATCCAGACATGTGAAGAGTACTGCACATTTCACAGTTTAGAGGCTTGATTCCAGTGTCTATATGCATGCTTTATGCTTTACACTTATAAGATACATGTATTTGATCACTAGAAACCCTTATTTGCCATTTCTCTGTAATGGACATTTTCAAAATTTAAGATGGCAGCCAAAACAGCCGCCTTTAAAATAGTTAAAGCCTACGTTATATGTGTATTATAATGTAGTTACATCCACCAATTTTATTATGAAGGTGTAAATTAAGGTGTGGAATAAGTAGTTGACCATTTGACATTCTTATCTGGAATTTTTGTTTCATGACATGCAAAAAATGTTAAGATGGGGCCAATTTTTACCTTCTTTAAAACCTATAAATTATGATACATCTGTATTGTATTTAGTTAAAACACCCAAAATGATTATTAAAGTTTAAATTAAATTATGGGATTATGTCTTTGAGCATTAATAACTCGTATCTGGTATATTTGTTTTGACAACATGCTTAAAATTCAAAATGACGGTCAATATATTATGAATATATGACAATTTGTAGGTTTTAAAGATCTTAAAAGGCAGTCATATTGACTGCCATCTTGATTGGTAAGCTTGTTAACACACTTGAAATGTCAGATATGAGTTCCTACTAGGTATAGAGCCCAGAATTATGCCTCTATCACAAATTCTTGATGAGTTATGGTGAATGGAATGATTTCAGGGCATACTGGGTTTTGGGGTGGCCATATTGGATTTGATGGTAATGTTGTGTTCAAATCACGTCAATAACCCGTCCAAAAGATTCCTCGTGCTTTAAAACCTGGATCTAGAGCATAAAAAATGACATGGCCATTTGAATGAATTTAAGAGTAATAGCGGCCATATTGGATTTCTAGAAAATGCCACTGCACGAAATTTTGCACACCCTCCAGAAATTATTGGCGTAGGTCCTCATAAACAAAAATCAATCGATAGAAAAAGTCTGTACTCCATTTCCACCCTACGCCCACAATTCCTCCTGACTAACAGGGTCTGGCTCATATTGCACCACATTTTGCTCAAATTTCCTTTCCAAGACCTGAAGGGTTATAGTTGATCGTTTTTTTTCGTGAAGTTAACGTACTGCGATAATTTGGCCAACTTTGATTTTTCACTTTCATGTACTCAAGGACATCACAAGGAATCAATTATTTCAATCTCAATGTTAAAAAAAAACAAGTCCATGCTTTTTGGCACTCAACTAAAAATTGTACTCAAGATAAGCTCAACATTCAAATTGGAGGCGAGTCAATAGAACAAACTGACCATTTTAATTACCTTAGTGTTGGGCTGGACCTATCTCTACTTGGGTTGTTAATATTGACAAAGTGGTCTCTAAAGTCAACAAGCGTATTGGTCTCCTAAGATGGGTGAAGACAGTATAGACCGTATTCAGGCCCGTAGCCAGGATTTTTTCTGGGGGTGCGGATTTTTTCCAAAAGTGGACCTTTTTCCCAAAATGTTGACCGTTTTTTTCTTTTCACAATAGAAGGGGTGTAAATTTAGCAAAGTGGACCTTTCTGCCCAAATATTGCCCTTTTTTGACCAAAAAAAGCTTAAAACCCCTATTTTTTTCTAGCTCGCTTCGCTCGCAGACATCATTTTTGTGGACCTTTTTGGAATTTTGGAGATTTGGGTGGGTACATCGCACCCCCGCACCCCCCTGGCTACGGCCCTGACCGTATTCAATAGGCAGCCATGTTGGTGGACGAGATAAACACATTCCAGGACTACAATACATTCACCTGAATGTATTGTAGTCCTGGATGTATGGATCTTGTCCACCAACATGTCTGGTGGCTGACGTCATATTGAATACGGTCTATTGCCTACAAAAAACACTTCATGTTGTATAAATCTTTAATTATTCCCCGCTTTGGTTATTGTGATGTATTGTGGGAAATGCCAAATGCCAGCAATAAATTCTTGTCTCAACTCAATGTTCTTCAAAATACTGCTCGCAAGGTTATTTTTTAGGTGTCCCCCCGTCGTTTTTCAACTGATGATTTACTTCAAAGACTGTGATGGAAAAACTCTGTGAACGTCGCTTGACTCACATCAACATGGTTTACAAAAGTCTCTCTGGAAGTTTACCTCCAAATATGTGCAGTAGGCCTATTGAAGGAGGAGCGTGGCACAGGGGTTAAGGCCTTTGACTCTAATGCAGAAGGTCCTAGGTTAGAATTCCAGTAGGACCGTGACAATCATTATCCGTTCTTCTCAATGTTGCATCTTCTGAAAGACGCGGGGCGGATGAGCCATGACAAAGACCTCACTACAGTCTATTCTTAGGTCATATAGGGTAATTCAGGGGCGGCGCCAGGGGGTGGCAGGGGGCGGCCGCCCCCTGAGATTTTCAAAATTTAGGAAAAACAGGGGTTTGTGCGCAAAAATTAGGGGTTTTTAAACAAAATGAGTTCATTTTGTCCTGTTCCCCCTCTATGATTTTTACCCTTTACCCTGACGCCGCCCCTTGGGTAATTCCATTTTGTCGGAGAACAATGGACTTGTTGCCGAATTTCCAGTGTCATATTTTGCCGCTTGAGGGCGCCTTTTCAAAATGGCCGCCAAAACAAAGAAAGTTAAAAGCAGTGGGGAAGGTCGGATTTATTTGGCATCCCTCGGTTGGTTGGTTGAATGGTTTGACTTGGCACCTATACTCAAACTGAGTTTTTGTGCCACAACAGTAAAGGAAAAAAGAAAACAAATCAAAAGAAATAAAAAGGACAACATAAAAATGGAGCCAAAAACAAAACAAAACTGGAGGACAGCTAAAAACAGAAAACCCTGGACTTCTCGGAAAATTAGCACTCTATATAAATGCTCATTAAACATGTATATAGATTCTATGGTGTTAAAGGCTCATGATACGGTCATTTTTCTGTCATAACTGTGCGAAAACGGTTTACTGCAAAAGGCCACAGCCATAAAACGAATCTTATACGTTAACTTCACGAAAAAATGCGATCAACTATGACAAATCAGGTCTTGGAAAGGAAATTTGAGCAAAATTTTTGGTGCGATATGATCCAGATCCTGTATACCCGACGTATTGACAGTGTCAATACGTCGGGTATACGTTGTGTCAGGGTTGTGTCAGGGGGCAGGGCCGCCGAGAGAAATTGCGGGCCCGGGGGAACCTTAGAGTTAGGGGCCCCTTTTACCAACTTCGTTTTCCAGAACCCCATAATGGAAGGGGGGATTTTGAAGTTACAGTGGCTGTGAATCGGCCATGACGCGGCGCGGG
>JAMKCH010032277.1:0-23443 GCA_023653785.1 Ophioderma brevispina | reverse complement strand
TGTATCAAGTTGTCTATGGTATATGGGGGTCACCCAAACTTTCCACTGGATGTTGCAATGGTTGGCCATCCACCAATCAGTTATTAAAATGCATGTCTGCTTGCAGTATAACTCTCGGCCTCTCCTCTATATATCATGCCAAAATAAGTATATCAATCCTAGTTTGGTTATTCACTTGGTCAATTGTAATGGATTTTATTGTTATATCATATCATTTTATATCATATTTATAAAATATATCTGATATGATCCTATATTTTTGTACCTCAACTTGTGATACTATTTTAACTTTGCGTGCAAGACTTGTATCATGGACTTACATTTGTATTACAAGACTTTGTATACTGTTATTCTGATGATATATGTATTTTGACGACCATGTAACTAAACCTGAATTGATAACAAGAGGAGTCATTTTGTCACCACTTTCAACAACATCTGCAATTTACCCCGGGTGACATTGAACATATTGGGGGGCTATACCGCTTAAACTAAAGATTGGAACCTAGGCAAAGACTCTTTCTAGTCCTATTGAAGGACGACGCGTTAGGTACATTATAAATACAAGTTGACTAGATTGAATGTACCTAGTAATTACACCCCCCCCCCCTCCTTGAAGAAGGGGGCAGCAGTCCGAAAATTTGAATCCCACCATTTACTGACAGTCTAGGCCCTATTGAAACACCCGACCAAACAGAACAAAATTCAATTTAGCATAAAAATACTACGGGAATACACACTGAATACCAGGGGGGGGGAAGGTCGGATTTATTTGGCATTCCCTCAGAAAATTAGCACTCTATAGAATACCCAGTAAACACGTATATAGATTCTAAGGTGTTAAAGGCGATTGATATGGTCATTTTTCTGTCAAAACTGTTGCGAAAAACGGTTTTATGCAAAAGCCAACACCCATAAAAACGAATCGATACGTTAAAATTAACGAAAAAATACGATCAACTCTGACAAATCAGGTCTTTGGAAAGGAAATTTGAGCAAAATGTGTGGGTCGATTTGAGCCATATCCTGTCAATGCACGTCGGGATTTTATAAGTTGTGTTGCATGAGAGCCGTAGTCTAGTGTGCGTTTGTTTGTTCTACGTTCGTGCTCGGACCTCGTAGGAGTCAATAGGCGTGGTGTAGCACCCCATGGAATATGAAATGTGAATGAGGCGGTTTATTTAAATAAAAAACGTTCTCAGCAGTCTAGGGATTTTTGAAAATGGCGCGAAAATTGAATTTTTCAATGCATTTTTCTCCAAATTTCTTCTACGAACTAAAGTTCGCAGAAACAATGTGCTTCAAATGATTTCTTTTTGTCTGTATGGTAAAATTGCATGAATTCATCAAGCGGTTGGAGGAATCGCTCAGCATATTAATGCATTTTAGTAGAGGCGTAATATGACACATGTCCTACAACCTTGAAAAAAATTCTAAATAAGTACCTTTATAATTCTGGTATGCCTATATATGAATAATTACCAAAAAAAATTGTCCCCGCCTTCTAGTTCTGCGTTGGTCCAGATATTTCAAGGTCAAAGGTCAAAGACCTTTATACTGGCCTATGATGGGTTATAACTGCTCATCGAATTGGCCCCTAGAAGCAAAAAGATGGTTCTATACCCATGTTTTGGGTGTCAATAAACACAATAAAAACAGTCCTTTGCTTACAAATGAAGTTCATTATTTTTTTAGCATAGAACGCACTTTTAATCATTTTTTCCATGTTTCCTCAACATAAATTAGCCCAATTCGCCAGTCTGTACAAGTATAATCATTAACCCAAAACATTGACCCACAATCCTATAATGAAAACACCAAAAACTATTTTAAAATCAGCGGATATCGATGATAACTAATTAACCATCGTGGACAAATTAATACTTCATTTGGACCACATCAGAAGCCTCATTATCACGTGTTGAAAATAAGCCATCTCCTGAAACTGGCATCGCAGGGCGCAGTGATTCGCCTTGCTCCACCAAATGGACACTTCCCCTATGTAACCTTGAACAAATTCTAGTAAAACATTTGTACAGGATTTTGTTGTATATTCTGGAGGCCTTATAATGAATAATTATGGAAAAATTTGTCCGGCCTTCTCGTTGCCTGCATTGGTCAATTTCAATGTCAAAGGTCAATGACCTTTATAGGCATGTTGAATGGTTATAGCTGCTCATCCAATTGGCCTAGAAGCCAAAAAGGTGGTGTCTAATACCCATGTTTTTGGGGTCCAATAAACATAAACATAGTGTTTAGGCTTACAAATGCAGCCATTAATGCTTTCAGCATGAAATACTTTTATCAGAATTTTTCTCAACGTAAGTTAGCCAATTCGTCAGTCACAATATTTGACCTTAAGAATATAATATGAAAACATCTAGCAAACTTATGGTCAATCAGTGAATAAATTGTCTTGGACAGATCTTCGACTTGATTTAATAGTGTGGTACTAGTGTAATAGACCTTTTTGCATAAATATTTCCGATTTGGGTACTGAATAAAACCCCATTACCAACTCTACAGAGCCAACTCCAAAATAGTCGGGACTGCACGCACCAAATATCACGGACCACATGAAGTGGCTCTGTAATTGCCCTTCGCAACAGGTTTCTCTCACAAAAAAAAAACCTCAGACAAAACCTTCCAACGACCTTCTTGTAAGTGGATAATAACAAATTTCGGTGGCGCCATAAGGTCGTGGAAGGAGTTTAGTATACTCAAACATATGGGAGGGAAATGGAGGGGAAATACACTGTATATTAGAGTGCTAGATTCCTTTCCACAACAATTTTGCCAGGACAGAATACCACTGACAGTGGCTTTAATCGGTGTGGCGGAAAGAAAAGAAGGTCGCAGACGGTAGCGACGCCAACGCAACCCGGTCAAGGCCCCGCCCATAGTCGACTAAGCTCCTGGGTAAGAGCTGATGGTCGCTCAGCCAAAGGGATTGGACGGCCGACACCCCTCTCCGTTTGCAAGTAACACATGCATCAACATAGACTTGTTGGCAAGGGGGACGTAGAACTCCAACCGACATGTCCAAAAATGTCCTGGGATGAAGGCTCTTTATAGAATGCCCAGAGGAGCGTGGCTCAAACATCATATGCCTAACCAAGAAGCCAGTCAACCAATCATTAGGTTTTTAAGCGCATTTCAGATGAAGGAGGAATCAGCTACGCTCAATGTGTCCCTTACCACCGGTTTTGAAGCTGCCTCCCGGTTGCAAACTAGGTGAGAGTGCAGAAACTTGTTGCGGGGTTAAAAGAAAAAAAAAAAGAGTCTGATTCTTGGCCAAAAAGCTGCCATGTGGAAGAATAGAGACCTCCTAGCGCTCAAAGCGGTGGTGTGCCTCGTCACGTAGACAAGGCATGTATCCGAAAACCCTATGGACACAAGCCAAGCCACAAGCCACAGCCACTAGGAAGTTCAGAAGACTAAGCTTTCGGTTAGGGATTAAAACTGTTCGACCAAGAATTGCAAGACAAATGGCAAATACCATTCCGGAACAGGCTACGAACCGGGGAAGATCGGAGTAAACATTATACCCTTCACAGATTGGACAAGACGGGACTGAAAGAAAACCGTCATGCCATACCGAGCCTTTAGGGTCTGGCTGTGGCTGCCGGTAAAAAAGAAAACTGGCCAGTCAGGACTACGATAAACCGATCTGAAAGACTTCCTGAGGAAATTGCCAACCTGGTCTTACGGTCAACAGGAAATTGCAGGATCCGTAACCTCTCTATCGGCACACCAGGAATGGTATCATCCATGATGCTCTAGTGAATTTGCCTGAACAGTGGACATGGTAACCTGACCAGAAAGTCCAACCTCAGTGTACCAGGTCTGCCAGGAAATACATCAGACAGGTGGAGCATGGGTGGTGCCTCTTAACAGGTCCACTCCTTTTGGAAGATTGATCTGTTTTTTTTTTTTTTTTCCTTAACAAGCAGATCTAGCGGCCTTTGAAACCACGCTGCCATGGCATAATTGGCTGC
The DNA here is from genome assembly GCA_023653785.1 of Ophioderma brevispina. Taxonomy (NCBI): domain Eukaryota; kingdom Metazoa; phylum Echinodermata; class Ophiuroidea; order Amphilepidida; family Ophiodermatidae; genus Ophioderma; species Ophioderma brevispina. The sequence goes on along the minus strand of JAMKCH010032277.1, from coordinate 19,445 downwards.
AGCAGGCACCAGGCAATTCGAGACAGAGCCACTCGAGGCTTTTGGGTTCAGGGCAACATGGAGAAGCTACGATGAAGCATAGGCTATCAATCCCGGTCAGCTGCATGTCTGGACTGAGACGAACAGATCCACGTGTGCACGGTCCACCATCAAACGCATCCGTCGTCAGGGTGTTGAAACGCATCCATTGTCCGGGTGTTTGATAGGTTAACAGGTAGGGCAGATGAATGGGTTACTTGCCTCATATGAGTGGCAAAGCCCACCATTGAAGGTCTGAGGAACCTTGTCTTCTGGGGGAGGAAGGTGGGGTGTTACCAATTCCAACCAAGTTTTTTATCCGGCCAGCTAAAACACATAACTTTGAAAACTAATGGCTCATCTAATCTTGGGCAATCATTTGCGTTCATTTTAGCGCAAAATAAATCTGTCACGCCACCTTACATTTGGTAGTGGGAGACAAGACCCAGTTTTGGAGCCAAGGGGTGGTTTCCACTCTATAATTTTTTTTTTTACTTCTATCAAAAATATAAATGCTTTAGCAATTAACACTTAATGACCGAGGGGGGTTCCTAGGGGACCCTCCAAATTTGTTTTTCGCGCTGGCCGCTTTTACACGCGTGGGTTTTTTTGCGTCGATTTTTTGTAATTGTCTTTAAATGCGCTTCTTTTCATACCAAAAAAAATTAAAAATCGGCAAAGCCTTTAATGAGTTAAATAGTGAGGGTCCCCTGACCCCCCCCCCCCGGGCCCCTAACGGAAGTCAACTGAGAAGATACAAAAAAAACAAAGAACCAAAGCACAAGTTTTTTTGCTGATATATGTTCACACATACATGTAAGTAAACAATTATATAGTGTAAGTTAAAATAATTAACCCTTTAGGTGCTGAAAACAACAATTTCATTGTGGACGTTGCTAAACCGTTACTGTACAAAGTATATGGGAAAAATGATTTGTATTTTGCAACACCCGGTAAAAATAGGATTCCTAAAACTGCAATTTTTGTTAAATATATGTAATTTTGGGTCTTCTAGAGTAGATATCAACATAAAATAGTTTTCAAAAAAGGTTGATTGTAAGCGCAAGGCTCATTTGAATTTTCCGCTTTTGACCCATTTCCGCGTGTTTGAAAACAATGTTTACCCCCTAATTTGCATCCCAAATAACAACTTTCATTTTTTATTGTGATTTGGGGTTGTCCAATGACCCTCACATGTGTATAATGTCGTACAAAAATTCTGTCGGAAAGTGGTTTCCTTAGGGGGGTCCCAAATATTGTGCATAATATTAATTTTCATATAGATTAGACACTCAATAGATTTCTTATCTTGTATTTCGGTACAGAAATGTCTTAACAAGAGAGGAAAAAATGTCGTTTTGATTTGCTTAAATATTCAAGTAAAACCATAGGTGAATTTCGTATTGCTCCTTACGAAATTAGAAATTTCACAATTTTGTACCAAAGAAACTTTCTCAGCTTAATCCTTTCAGATGGGGATACTTTTGATGGAATTCCTCACATCAGGGCAAAAATCAGTACTGTTGATCTTTTAGGACCACCGATATGTGAAACTCTCGTTGCACCTTTAAGGGTTAATACCTCCTGTGTATGTGACAAAACTTGATTTTACTTCATAATCACCCCAAAAAAACCTAGCAAAATAACACATTCCTGTATTTTAACTCCACTGAAATTGGACTTATTTTAGAAACATAGAAAGAAATTCAAGTTTCCCATGATTTATTACCTCATTAAAGGGCCATTTCGGTAAAGTGTTCAACGTTTGGTCTCCAAAATGACGAAATATCAAACATTAAGGAATTCCTGAAAAATCATGAAAATCCGTAAACTTAATATTCTCATAACACGAAACAATGCGGGGGTGATATTACAAAATATATCCGATTTTGAGTATATTGCCTAACGTTAAACTTAAGGAACGTATCTGTGAACGTATCTGTCGGGCCTTTTCTTAGTCGGGCTGTTCTTGATGAAAGTACGCGCTTCACCGACTTTGTCTCTATACGTTATCAGGTATTACCTCATACTAAAGCATGGTGCGGTATTCGACTTTATGTACATGTATCACGCCATATTGCAAAAGCGTGGCAGGAGGGAGGTAACGTACTGTCGTGGTATGAACGTAACAGGAGGGATTTCTTTCATTACTAGGGCTGGAAATTGTTACGTTGAAACCAGATTTTTATGCAAAACATGTATAATATAACATAGACATCTTCTCGATTTATCACATATTGGAATATAGGTATTCAGTTATTTTTAGCAATTTTGTATCCATTCGAATTAGGGTAACGTATCTGTCTGCAATACTGGCGACATGCTCTCAGAGAACTCTTGCGAAACTTTAATAATCCAAATATTATCATGTTTTAAACTTAACAATTAGTGCATAATAGAGGCTGATAAAAATGCAATGTAATCTGTGATATGCGCTCTTGTGTAACGAGCAGGGACACATTTTAAAGAACGGATTTGGGCTGGCGACATGGCGAAAGCAAGAATTATGCATCTTTAGCCTTATTGCTTGATACTTTCTCATCCGGTTACAACATCTAGTCCGAATCATTTTGAAAACATAACTCTAAGTATAATTTATATTCATAAACATTCATTCTTAAAGGCCAAAAACAAGCTTTAAACTGTGCATGACTGTGAGCGACACTAAAAACGACTTTTTGAACACTTTATCGGAGAATGGACCTAAAACATTACTATGACGTCAAATTGAGGACTATTGGAACGTTTTTGGTATAAATGGAAGAGGAGACGTATACCAATTCACCTGTACCAAAATCAAAAAGGTCAGAGGCTTTGTAACTAAGAAATCCAAGGATGTCTTAACCAACACCTTTTAAATGGTTGAGGGGGATGAAATTTAAAGTACAGTTAATGGAGAGAGTGTATACTATTTTGAAAATCAAGGAAGGGTGCTTTTGATAGTTTTTCCTATATGCTAATTGTGTTTGTTGACCCCAAAAAACCTTGTATATACACCACATTTGTGTTTTAGACCAAATGGTTGAGGAGTTATGATCCATGCATGCATTAAAAAGGTAATTGACCTTTGACCTCTGAATATCTTGACCAACCACTTGCCAGAAGGCCGGAAAATTTTTCATATAATCACATATAGCCCTACGAGAATATACCAAAAGTCCTTTTATAGAATTTTTTCAAGGTTGAATCCGATATGCCTCTACTATTAGGGTTTTTTCAATAGAGTCACAGGAGCATGACAACCATCCAAAATTTTCACTCGTATCGAACATCGGGCGTCCTTTCCCCCTGCACCATACCACGCTATTTAACTTTTCAATGCTATATGTTAGTTCGTGAAGTGGCGGAGGAGATTCCTGTGTAGGATTCGGACTCAATCGAGAAGGTCTAATTGTGTGTACTCCAATATCGGAGATTAATGTCTGGTTTGATTGAACTATGCCACCTGTGAATAAATATCGAAAAGGAAAGATTAAGGTGAACAGGGCATTTTATGTGATGCATGCACCAATTTCACTTAACCTGTGATTTGTTTTTCAGAAATTTTATTCTCTCAGTGTCCTTACCACTGAACTCTACACGTGGATAGCGGGTCTGCGTCGCCCGATGTGGCGGGAAACAATGCATACACCTTGTCAAAACAAAAAACATCTGTGTGGAATATGTGAACCAGTAGGGGTATGAATTGTTTCCGCCATACTGAAAAGTAAAAAAGACCTTCCTATTGTGACACTCGGCGACAATTCAACTGTACGGCAAGCCCGCTATTCCATGTGTAGAGGTCAGTGGTACCTGCGCCGAGTTTATGCAAGCAAAACACTTTGGGGGCCGATTTAGATGCCATGAGCGAGGTATGCGATGAACCTTGAAATGTGAAATATTTTTGTTGGTCCAGTAATTCACCTTTCACCGTACTGAGTCATGCATCGCGCACAAATTAAACCGCCAGTAGTATTTTGAATGTTTGGTTAATTTGTGTACGACTGTTCTTCAGTTAAGTGCTCAGATCTGGTGCGTTAATTAAGGGTGGCTTGAAAATGCATAGAGCTTGGCTGTGTTCTAAGTCGCAAAGAGGTTGATTATTTGACCCGTGCCCATCATTGCCCTAAAGCTATCGAATTCGTGTTCTTGAAGAACCATTTTCCACCCCTTTATGCCAAGGCAAAAGTATTGTACTCACAATGAAGGTATTAAGGTGCTAAAGGGGACGCCAATAACCGATTTAAGTATATTAAATGGGCCGTTATTAGGACTAAGGGGCGGGACCGAAAATAACCCAACTGATAACAAATTATGTGTCCCCATCTGGGAGCTAAGGGAAAACCAAGTGTAAATTCATAATAAATTATTAAAATCACATTACTGGTCTGTTCCCGCACATAAAACTGGCACATTTTTAAACATAAATTCCAAATGTCACCTCAATTTCTTTTCCCCAAATCAGAGCCCAATGGATAGTATAGATTCAGCAAACCAGGGCTAAAGATATAACAAGGCCGGTATGTGGGGCCATTGTTATACGGTGTTACCACCTCCACGATTCGGGTTGAGTGACACAATATCGACCAGTTAACAGCAATGGTTGTAAAACTTGTTAGGACTGGTAGCTTGACAATAGGTCGGCCTGACCGTTACACACTGGGCAATTGTATCTTTAGAGTTTTAATACTAGGCATAACGATTCGCAGGCCATGATTCGCAGGCAACAAAAAGAAGCGACGTAGGATGTGGTAACTGGTCTAACCCGTCCTCTTCAATAACAAACCAGTGTACATTATAATATAGGTCGTTGCCACTAAATGTCTTCTGAAACGCGGTAAAATGAATAGAAATGAAGTTAACGGGGCGTGTTCCGATCGGTATGGCCATTTGTGACCCGGGTCACTGGACCTACCCTATGTGACCCAATCAATCGGGAACTTTAATGTCTTGATTGGGTACTATTCGATTAGGTCGATGTCGTGGGCGATATCGTTAAATGTTAGTCTCGTTCACAATCACGTCTTCTGTAGTATATATTGGAAACGCTAAAATTATATCGTCGTCGTATTGAAAATGTTGAAGGGCATATAAGAACACTATATGAGACTAAACTTTCGCGCGTAAATCATCATCATTAATGGCAGGTGGAAGTCAACGCCTGCTGTACCGGGAGTGAGTCATTCGCCCCAGTCATTGGTCTGTTGTTGTGTGAGTATTGATGTCTTTTATCCATTGTCTTCCGATAAATTAAAAATATCGTACCTTTGTGTTGTTTTTAAGATTGAAATTTTAGATCAACAAGAAGGGTATTAATTCATACAGGTCGAGTCAAAATTCAGCGCCGCCCTGGGCGGCCAATAAAACTAATTATTATAAAACTCCATTTCAAATATTTTGTTTAGGGGGTATTATAGGCAAATTCAAGTTTACTCCTAACGGCCTCGACCATGATTATACAAGGACATAGCATGGAATTTAATTATTAGTCCAACAATTGAGCCTAATCGGATGTACATTTGTTTTTACCAATAGTTCAATTACAGTTAATGAGCTAAATGGTCAAGTGCTCATGAAATGATAATTTAAATAAAATTTAGTCTTTTTAACGCGCGAAACATATCCACGTAAACGTGCTCAAGGCGCGGTTGGCAAGGCTGCCATCATAGGTGCTCAGCACATCAGAGAAACGTATTGTGCCAAACTATTTTGCTAAAAAAATCATGCATTTAAAGATTTCCACTACCTCTCTATGTGCAGAATTTTGTCCTTAAACTTGGTCACAGTGGTTCTGGTGTCCTGGAGAGTCTCCTTTAATTTACCAGCGATGGCAAGTTTGCATATTTAATAGCAAAATGTGAAGACCTCAGTAATTATGCAAATTAGCATGACGGGGAAATTTAAAGGGAGGACTCTCCAGGACACTAGAAAACAATGTGGCACAGTTTCAGGACAAAATCTGCAAATAATAGTGTGTCTTTATGAATGATTTGAGCAAATATGGGCAAAATTTACATATCATCCCAGCACTTCCAAGCCAGTTTAAGCTCTAAATAATTGATTATTTGAAAAAAACAATAAAAATTTACAAAGGCCTTCCAAAATTGAGCATTGTCAGGAAAGCGGTATATATTTGAGTTGGTTCCATCTAATGAACTTATTCAATAAGCTGTTAGAGCTTTTTTAAATTCATGGGACTTTCTATAATATTCACCTAAATTTCATTCTTGAGTTGAAAAGGATTAGGTACAATGAGGCAAATTGCCCAAAGCTTCCGCTTGGACCCCAGTAAAACCTATTTCCAAAGTAATCACCCCCGGAAACCCCATTAAAGCGTTTCCAAATTAATTAAAATTGTCTCAAGTAGTTAATGTTTTATCATTAAGAAATTATGCTTATGACCCCTTGAAACTAAAATAATACTAGTTAAGCCCGAATGAACAGTTTTAACAGGCATCTGGGACAAGTGTAAAAAGTTAATGTCTAAATTCATAAGCGTAATGAATATGCGTGTTAAAATAAAGTTTATAAAAGGTATGCGTAAAATGTGTTTCCGATGGCGAACTTTTGATGTATTACTGCTCAACCCTATTGCAAAGCTACATCCCGTTTAGCTACTAAACCGGGCTCTAATCGAGAATTTTACTGTCTCGATTGGGGTTGGGTAACACGGTAGGTCACAGTGACCGGGTCACAACGTTAATGGCAATACGGTTCCCGATCGGTCTGGGACCCCCTATGATTTACCCGGAAGTAGTCAGTAGTATCGATTTTGATATCAGATGAAGGCCGTATTTTTCTCATTGTTCGTCCGAAAATTTGAGGCCTTAGTCCCATTTCATTCCCCAAGATATAAACAACAAACGCCGTTCGTTTTGTAAAGGAAAGAGCAAGACCCGGGCAACAAAATGTATAGTCCGAAAACTTTCAAAACTATCTGACTTCGGCATAATACTAATCGAAAAACATGCCGACGAAATACTATTAGTATAATATTATATATATAATATAATATCTATATATATATATATATATAATATATATCTATATATATATTATATATAGATATCACACCTGAGCTCCTAAATCCAGTCAGGTGGATAGTTATTCAATACACTGACAACTGAGATTACTGATCTGTGTCATCGGGGAATCTGAACTAACGCCATTCGATCGTACCAGTATTTCAGGGATGAGCCAGAATATACCCGACTTTCAGATGCCTAGCTACGATGTCGATCCAATCAGTTCGTGTTTGCGTTTTTTTAATCAGCTCAACTGCGATGCAATTTCTCTCTGTGGGACTTATCAAAAGCCTTAGTGTTCTTCTTCCAGATTTGCGAGAGCAGTTCGTCACTCACACGTGGGTCATAGGGCTGACTATTTCATTGATACCCGGAATCGGAAGCATATCATGTAAGAGAGCAATGCTATTCGCTAATTTGTGGTGGTGGAATATAATGATCTATTTTACCTACATTTTATCTCATCTACTTCAGATAATCTAACAATGTTATGGAATTCAACAGAATTTCTTTCACCACAACACATGTCTAAGAGGTCTCTTTAGAATGTGGGGCTGTAGTGCGCAGATCTCATGTGAGTGTGCAAATCTGGATAAACTGGTTATTGATAAAAAAAAAAACTGATGGAAGCACTTGCCACACCCCTTTCATGGCCCAGCTTGGATTTCAAGGTAACACAGGGGTAAAAAAGTTCCGATTGTGTTGAAAAGCACACCATGATGTTTGTCTGGTTACAAGGAGTCCAAAAAGGTATAGTTTATACTACCTATGGCTTATAGTTTTGGAATTATGGGGTAAAATTGTACAAATAGTGAAAAGGTTAATTTTGGTTTGTACAGGGTCAAAAGTTAAAAGTTGCTCCAATTTTTGTAAAACGTGGTTCAAGTTGTTGGTTCAGCTTAAAGAATGAAACATAGGAATAGTTTTGACTATCTTAAGTGTTTGGTTATTAACCAAAATGGCGAATAAAGTCAACAGCTATAGAATCCAATAGCTTTTTCGCCATTTTGGTTAATAACCAACATGTAGATAATCAAAACTATTCCTATATTTTATAAGCTGAACCAACAATTTGAACCACGTTTTACAAAAAATGGAGCAACTTATACTTTTTCACCCCTGAACAAACAAAAATTTACCTTTTTAAAACCCTTTTTACACTTTTAATCCCATAATTTCCGAGCTATAAGACATAGGTAGAAACTATACCTTTTCGGAATCCCAGTAATCAGACAAACATAACGGTGTGCTTTTCAAACAATCGGAACATTTTGACATTTTATCCTTGTGTAACCCTGAAATCCAAGCTGGGGCCATGAAAGGAGTGTGGCAAGTGCAGTGGCGGATTTAAGGAAAAGGGCCCTGTCAGCAGCTTAAGGTGGGGCCCCTTTAGCGTCGCAAAGCGACGCAATGTCGCACTTTATACTATGGGATGTTTAGGGGCCCTGAGAAGAATATTTGTAGGGGGCCCTGTCAGCAGCTGTTGACTCTTAAATCCGCCACTGGGCAAGTGCTTCCATCCATTTTTATAAAAATGTCAACGCATAAAATACTTGTGTGCCAAAAATTCACAATTTTACCCATATTTGCATGAGATCTTACACTACCAGATGAAAAATGATGCTCCGTGGAAAGTCTGTTTGCCGATATATTGTTCAGTGGACCATTTTCTTTTTCAGGCAAGATGTTCAATACCCATTCTTTATAATAAAATACAAAATTCACTTTCATTTGGGGTAAAGTGTGTATTGGGTCACCCTAATATATTTATATATATATAATATATAATATATATATATTATATATTTATATATGATGTATATATTAGATATATATATATATATATACGGGTGTCCCAAAAAACGCAACACTTGGTGGCAGGCGCCATAGGGCTTGAACAAAAGCCGTGACGTACTTATCTTTGTTTGTAAGGTAAGATGGGACCGTTAGCTAATATCCTGAAAAGTGCATAACGGTAGAGTCGTAGTTATAACATATGTCCCCAACAATCAAGTAACCCGCGAACCATTTAAAAAAATGAGGAGCTGGTAACCACGAGACTGGCAATGAAACCTGATGAAGAAAGGAATGGCAATACAATATTGATGCAATCAACATTACTTGCCCAAATTTCTTGCGAAACAACTTCTACTGGGTCAAATGCTTGCATTAAATTTATTACTTAATGATATGATAAAACATTATTATTGGTGTTAAAATATGTGTCAATAAGATATAAAACTATGACTAAGCATAGACAAACTCCACATTACATAAATGATAAACACGTTTTTTCTAAATAAATTAAATCTTAAAATAATTGTTACATGCTCAACTTTTTGAAAGTAAAACCTATGTTTGCAATTGAATTGATTGATTGATTGGGATTGATTGATTTGATGAGTGATTGTTGATTCAACATAAACTCATAACTAATATCAGTATATTCCATTCTGTCATTAAATTTGGGTTAAGATAACTCTTGGTGTGCCGTCACAAAAGATGGTGAATGATTAGCTCCAATGCATGGCTTATTTGGACAATACGAAGAGCTTTGTTTGATCATATATTCCTAATTCGATCTTTTAAGTTGTGTTAAAATGCATGTTTTAGCTGTTCTTACAATGGAAACATCATGGTGGTAAATCGGTTGCGTACCTGTCTTTGAAAAAGGAAATGGTGGTTGGACTTTGAGATTAATATTGGTGGTATGGGTGCAAATCGTACAGTGCCGTATTTGTAGTTAATGGTGCTTCATTTGGTTTAAAAATGGTCATGCGGGTTACTTGCTGATTTCTGGGGCCATATCTTAAAAAAAATATTGACTCAACATTATGAACTTTTCAGGCACATTAGCTAACATCAGTCTTACTTATGCATCTTGTTCAAAAACTTATGGCCGCTGCCAAAAGTGTTGGTTTTTTTGGGGCGGACACACGGTGTATATAGATATATAGTTATATAGATATGTATATATATATATATAGATCAATAATATAGATATATTTTATATATATATAATGATATATATATATATAGATTATATAATATTATATATATAATCTATTATATTGTAATATTGAAATAGAGTAGGTACTCATCGAGCATCTAACAAAAGCTGATTCAAGTGGTGACGAGACCCTGTATAAAAATAAGCATTTGCAATATCATGGAATTTTAATGCCAGCTATTTACATAAATTGCTTTTTTATTGCAGCTTATGCAATACTAACTGGTTTGCCGTTGTTGGAAGATCGGTCTTGTAAAAAAAAGTAAAGTATCGTGCCGAGCAAGCTCTTGCGCGGAGTGCCCGTCTCTCTTTCCTTAGCGTTTGAGCCAGACTCCTGAGTATATTTCTTTTGCTGTCGGGGGTTCGCCACTCCTCCAGCACAACGAGTCTGTTACCTTCCCAGCATTGAATAATGCTGGTACCCATTTATAAACCTGGGTGAAGAGGAGGTATTGAAGTCAAAAGCACAACACGTTGGCCGCAGTAGTGCTCGAACCCACGACCTTTGAGTGTGAGGGCGAGCGCTCAATCCACTGGACCACACGTACCCTAGGTCTTGAATAAATCAAATTTTGCGTGGTTGCATTATAAAATTGTCTCCAGACAAAATTTATATCAAAAATTTAGTCTAGGCTATAATATCGTCTGACGATAAACATGTAAACATGCCAGCTGATTTTTTTTAAATTGAACTTGTTTCCTACTTTTGAGTGTGTAAAGTTCAGTGAGACAGAGTTTATAATGGTGATAAACGAATAAATATGCTTCAAATCCTATAGCATTATACCTTTAAATAGTTAATTCATACCACGATAACATGTGCAGTTCTTTAACAGTAGTTTTTATAAATTGCAAATGACATTTTGGGTTTTTGCGAGCTAATTATATTTCTGAAATTTACATTTTCTAAGCTTCAAAATGCTATATTGTTAAGGTTCTCAAAATGTAAATTGTTTAAAGGTTCCACTTACGGTAAAATTTCTTTTGTTTTATTTTTTAAACTTAAAACGTCCGTAACTCAAAATGACAAAAATGTGAAATAGAACATTTTAATTCTCAGCTCACAATTTGGTAAAGATGTCGTGCTTTTAATAGTAATCTTTTGAACTTTCATAGGTTTGTCATTACCGATATTTCAACACACCGTGGACACTGGTTGGATGGTAATGACCGCCGGTGCACTTGCTGGTGTGGGATATATGCTGGCATCCCTAGCAACGAACATAGCTCTACTAGTATTGGCTTTAATTATACCAAGTAAGCTATAGTGTCTCTCTCAATTAATGTCTAATGACGCAAGGTTTTATTTATAAGATTATGCAACTGTTAATTTGTCAAATCTTGCCAATAGACCGTATTCAATATTAGTCCACTCAATCTATGAAAAATACTAGGTACACCTGGACAAAATTGCTACAGGAGGTTTTCTTGCTGCAACTAGCAGTAAAAGATCTCCCAAAAACACATCAAAAGGGTAGAAAAAGGGAAGCCTGGCAAGACATGCTAATTTGCATTTATATTACGTGGACGTATACGCCCATATTTCGACAAAGGTATATGGCTCATAAATGCATGTTTGGGGAGATTTTCCATTTTTCTGTTAGTATTTGAACATGTTTTGCATGGCTATGCCTGCAAAGTGTGTAGCACATGCAATTTATATATTAAAAGTGGAAAGTGATGGTCATTATTCAAGATGGCCGCAATTTTCCCGCCAAAATTAATTTTGCGTTCTACATGATTTGTCAGACTGTAATCTGGATCTTTATTTAGCAAATTATTATCAGAGAGTATTTATTCAAACACATTGGGTCAACTGGTGCCGGGTGGCACTCCCTATGCGAAGTGATGGGTATATTTGGCTCGGCCGGTAAAAAATAAGAGTCCGTTCCCGGTTCTTTCTATATATAAATGTACCCCCAAATAAAGGGATCTTCGGTACACTGACAAGCTGACTAAAAATGGGGTCCCAGATAAAACTGAGGGGGCCAATGATTTTTAAAACCGGAAGTTCAAATACGAATGCCCCTCTTTCAGAGTTCAACTACATGAATTATAAATTTCTAGCATGAATTATAAAATTGCTGCCATGCAATTATAAATTTGTAAAATTGCACGCGGCTGCGAAAATTTTGAATTTTGGGTGTTCAAATTCGTTCTTTAACAAAAAGTATTATTCATTTCATGCAAACTTTGATACAAGTAGGTAGCAGGAAAGAAGCAAATGGGAGTCATGCAGACAGCCACACGTTAATCATAAATGTGTTCAAAAAAAATTTATGGGCTTTTTTTACCAATCTGGCACCATTTCGATCAACTGCTCATAGATGTATAGTATTTCCCAAGATTGTTGCCAAAAATACAAATTTATTTTTTTGGGCTTTGTGGGCCAAAAGATGATTTTTGGCCAAAAATATGATTTTTGGATTTTGATGTAATTTGATATCTTTCACAAACAAAGCTTTATCGGAAAATTACACTTTTAAGTATTTGGACTATCTTTACGTCTTAAATAACAATTAAAGATACTTACATAAGAAATAAAAGCTTTCCCGAGCATTTAAGGTCATTTTTTTCCAACCTTATTGTGATTTGAACTTAGGATGCAATAACATGTTAAATAAAGCACAAAGCATCAAAAACCCATAAACACACAGTTCTGTTTGACCTACAGGTGATGCTTATACTTTTAGGTAAAATTACAGTATGTTAACCTTTAAGGGCAATCTAGGGATATTTTACAATGTTGCTGTATCATCGAATGACATTCACATAGTGATTTTAGGCCCGAAAATTGGATTTTCTGATTTCACTGTATTTGTAACTAGAAGACTGTAGTATTTTAGATGAAAATCAGTTTTAAAGCATATGGGCTATATTTAGGTCACTAATTAAAACAACTTAATGTAGTAAAAACAAAGAAATAAAGCTTTCTAGACATTTAGGTCCTTTTCATTTCACGTATATGATTTTGGAACCAATGATTTCAAAATGTTTAAGTAAGGCACAAAATCATCAAAACTGTTCAAACTGTTTTGGACTTACCTAAATATAATGCCTGTCCCTTTTAATTAGAAATAAAGCTACATAGTTTTTTTTTCCATGTACGCGACACCATATTGGACCCTCACAAGAGCATTTATTTGGATTTTGCTAAATCATTTGCATTCACCTGACTCGGTCTAATTAATTATTCTTCACGATTTTTGATAAAAGGTCTTTACAGATACAATTTTCCAAGACTTTGTCTTTGTGTTCCCTAATTTTCTGATGACTGTATAGTGACACGAAGAAGTTACCCACTGGAAAGTTTAGACGACCCATGACTGCGCACGCATCGGGAGGGATGCTCTAGAAACACTGACTTCGGATCATTTTGGTATGCTCTTTCCACCGGGTTACCTCCCCGGGCGGAGAGCGAACACGTGATCCCCGTCCTGGGCGCGCAGCGCCTCGGACGGGGGGGGGGTGGAGCGTCAGGCTTGAATGGTAAGTATAGGGAGATTATGGGGATATGACTCCCCCCGGGATAGGGGAATCCACCTACATCTCCGAGTACGTTCCCATTCAAGGCTGACTTATGCCACAGATTGCATCTGGTAGAGTCAACCCGGTTACCAGAGTGCTCGGGCCTAGGGCCTAGCTCGGGCTCGAGCTATGGTGATATGGTCTCGCCGGGAGAATGTGAACACAACAATAATAGAATAGTTGCACTTCCGACCTCAATGGGTAAAGTGCTACTGGGAGCTGTGGCGACTGGAAGATGTGGAGGCTTGCTGTGATTACGATGCAGCTTATGAGAGGATCCTAGCTGCCGTCGAACCGCTGCGTACTAGACATCTCGTAGATCAACTTGTTGGAATGTAGAAGGACCAGCCCATCCCATAGCGTCCATGACATCGTGTATAGAAGCTCCCCCCGGTAGAGGCCCAAGCAGCCCCCTGAGATCTTACGTCGTGAGCTCCTATTTGCTCCCCATCAGACGAACCTCGGTAACTAGCTAGGGCCTCCTCCTTTAGACTGCCACGATCCATCTGGCTAATGTCGTCTTGGAGGCCGTGCGAAACGGCTTCTGAGTTGTGAAGAAAAGCTGGTCGTGAGCCCCCCTATAGGGCTGAGTCTTGCTTAGGTAAAACTTCAAGGCTATACTGACACCAGGGGCCTTTCATCGCTGGAACCTAAGCTTGTCGGAGATCTGGTAGGATGATCGGCGTGGAGTGAAGCTGAGAGATTGATCTTGGCCAGGTAACCTGATCGAGGAAGAAGGCGAGTGGCGTTCCTGTTGAAGGTGAGGTGCTTCGCTGCTATATTCAGAGCATGGATATCCGTACTCTCAACTGCCTGATGGAAAGAAGTCTTCTTGGTGGTGGTCCGCTAAGAGAACGCCTGGTGAGAAGGCTATAAGGAGGACTGTTGAAATGCTTGAGGACTGTTTGCAGGTCCGCATGCTGTACCAGGGAGTAACGTTCAGGCGGCCGTCGCTGTAGCATTCCATTGATGAGGTCATGAACCTGGCGAGTTATACACGACGGTTATGTTCCGGCAAACCCCAGATGAATGGCTCCTACTGCCGAGCGGCAACTCCTGACTGTGCGTGGGTTGGCTCATCTTCGAACACCTGCATCAGGAAGTCCGCCCACTCATCTTTAGAGTTTACTCTCAAAGGGTCCACTTGGTGGTCCCTGCACCAGTTCCGGTACTTGACAAGTCTGAATTAATAGGCTTCCCTTGTGTAGGTATCCTTTTGCCTCTCCCGCCTGACGGGTAGCTTGGAGCGAAAGGCCTGCTGCTCTGTAGGACTGGATAAATTGGCCATGCAGTCAGGTTTATCTCCATCGGACGGAGACCCCCCCGGAGCTTGATCAGGTCCTTCCTCATTGGAAGAGTCCACGGGTTGGCGTACAGCAAAGCGACGGAGCCTCTTGAAACCACAGTTGCCGAGGAACCATTCGGGGCACACCAGAATCATGCTGCATTTGCTTGTCCTGGTGAACTTGAGAAGAACTCGCGAACTAGGGGGAATCGGAGGTAAGGCGTTACTGTGGACTCGCCCACTCCACTTGTTGGTCATGGCGTGTCCTGGTGAAGGGCCACTGGGTACCTGGCCCACGAGCAGTATTCCGGGAGCTCGGCGTTGAGGCGGTTTGCGAACAGGTTCCACGTGGGGTGTTCCAACCTATTCTGCATATCTTGGGTTGAGGTGCCACTCACCCGACGACCCCGGGCTCTCGATGGTCCCGACTTCCCGATGTCTTCCTCGACAGGCTCTGCCAGGGTGCTGTCTTCCCCGGGAAGGTGAACGACGTCAGGGTTATCCGATGACGGAGACACTACTCCAGGACTTTGACTGTCCTGTAGGCACGGTTGCGACTCCTGGTTTCTTCTCCCTGCTGTGTTTGTGGGAGACGACCGACATGTTGTCACCCTGGACTAGGACGTGACTAATTCCCTTGACTAGATGGAGATTCTGTCCTCAGCGCCAGATGAACTTCCCAACGCTTCTCGTTGTTGATGTGAGTCTTGGTCCAGCTTCCTTGTCCAAGTCCCGGAGAGGCGAATGTCTCCTACGTGTGCTCCCCCACTCCACTCTTTGACGCTTCCGTTGAGAATGAATATGAATGATAGTTTTTACTAACCATAGTTTTTCTACAATGCTAATAATGGATAATCTTACCAGACTTAATTGTCCCTATTTTGGTCTTATGTGTGTGGAACAAAGTAATTATCATGTAAAGCATGATACAATACAATAATGTTGTTTCATTTGTTCAAATTGACTCCATCTGTACATTAATTCTTTGGCCAGCTTTTACCACACGTTAAGTAATACTTTACTGAACTCGTGATAATTAAACCGTGTCTACGAAGGGGTGGTTGGTTACCACCCCCCTTCAGTTTTTTTCCCGGCTTGCTAAACCCCCTTTTTGGTGCCAAATTATTTAATGTAATTGTTTTTTTTTTTTTTTTTTTTTTTAAATCCTAAAACAAACATCCACCGGTAATGTTAAGATACAGGTGATCCCAAAGTGATCGATAGGGGGGTGGAACCACCCCCCCGTCCGGAAGAGAAGTAAACCAACATCCTCAACACAACACGGAACTCACAGACACTTGATTTTGTTACCACTAGATAGCTTGGGTCCTCCTCCTTTCCATGATAACTATGAGTACCAACCAGCCTAGCATTACGTCACAATGACGTCTAAAGTTCGCATGTCAGCAACACTGCCATTTCCAAAGACACCCACATTGAAAAAAAATCAATTTTCGCCAAAAAGGTTAGGGAAATCAGATTTTCATGCGTTTTTTTACTCATACTTGATGGGAAATTACTAGTTTTATATAATGACAGACATTTTGAGCTTAAATACGGTGTTTAGAGGTCGGCTGAAATTGCGAATATCATTTTCCTTCCTGCCCCCCTATATTCAGTATTTTTTCGTACTTTTCCTCAACATATGACGTCATGGTGACGTCATAGTGGGGAGGTTAGTTACTTATTTGTTGTACAATGGACAGAAGAAATCTCATATAAGCTATCCTTTGTTACCAAATTTACAGGATCGGGTGTTCAGTAACGAAACTCACAGGGGGGTGGTAACGCACCCCCCCCCCCCTTCGGCAATTTTTGTTACAAAAAATGGCGTAGGTAGACGAAGGTTAAGTATCCTGTATCTTATACTAGGGCTGTCTAAAAAAAATAAAGAGTAATATATTAATTGTTACAATCTTCGTACCGGTATTGATGTTCCCTGTCATTAGTCAGCTGATTTTATATTCAAATTAACAGAATTTGGAGGCCGAATGTCTTAAAAGACCATAATACATTAAATTTTCTTTGGTTTTTCTACATTTGATTTGTTAATTAATACCCAAGTGTGTCGTCAAAATTGGTTTCAAACTGATTTTTAACTAAAGCTATTTTGAAGTTATCAAGTACAATTACAGGGACAGTCAGCCATCCAAATCAAATGTTCAATCCAAAATCAAATTTTGAATAGTTCCTGTTGACTAAACAATTATTTTTAACATACCCTAGACTTCCCGCCTTACAGGCAACACAGCTTTTTTTCTAATTAAAAAGTGAGAGCATTGTTTTAGTCAGTCAAAACTGTTTTAAACATGTTTTAATGATTTTTGTGCTTACTTAAACATGTTTCTAATCATTAGTTCAATTACATTATGTTGAGAAAATGAACCTTAAATGCTCTGGAATTTTTTTATTTTCTTGTTTTTCCTACATTAATTTGTTAACTATGACTATAATATAGCCCCTACAAATACAGTGAAATCGGAAAATGCACAATTTTGTGACCAAAATCACATGTGAATGTTTATCCGAGATATAGCACGCATTGTAACATATCCTAGATTGCCCCTTTAAAAGTAACACTACTGTAATTTCTTCTTAAAGTAAACGAATTCACCCTTTAGTCAAACAGAAACTGTGTTCATGTGTTTATGCTTTTGTGCTTACTTTTAACATGTCATGTTTTACTACATTAATTAGTTAATAATAATGATAAAACTATAGGCCCGTAATATGGTTAAAATTACTTTCATCCAAAACTACATGTCTTCTAGTTACCAATTACAGTGAAATCAAAATCCAATTTTCGACTCAAAAATAACTATGTGAATGTTCATCTCGGAGATAAACTTGTTGGAATGTAGACGGACAAGCCCATCCCATAGCGTCCATGACATCTTGTATAGAAGCTCCCCGGTAGGAGGCCCAAGCAGCCGCCTGAGATCTTACGTCGTGAGCTCCTATGTGCGTCCCCATCAGACGAACCTCGGTACTAGCTAGGCTCTCCTTTATGACTGCCACGATCCATCTGGCTAATGTCGTCTTGGAGGCCGGGCGAAACGGCTTCTGAGTTGTGAAGAAAAGCTGGTCGTGAGCCCCCCTATAGGGCTGAGTCTTGCTGAGGTAAAACTTCAAGACTCTAACTGGACACCAGGGTCCTTCGCTGGAACCTGAAGCTTGTCGGAGATCTGGGAGGATGATCGGCTGTGGAGTGAAGCTGAGAGATTGATTCTTGGCCAGGTAACCTGATCGGGGAAGAAGGCGAGTGGCGTTCCCTGTGAAGGTGAGGTGATTCTCTGCTATAGTCAGAGCATGGATATCCGATACTCTCCTGCCTGATGGAAGAGAGTCTTCTTGGTGGTGTCCGCTAGAGACGCCTGGTGAAGAGGCTCATAAGGAGGACTGTTGAAATGCTTGAGGACTGTTGGCAGGTCCCATGCTGGTACCAGGGAGCGTTCAGGCGGCCGTCGATGTAGCATTCCCTTGATGAGGTCATGAAGCGCTGGCGAGTTAGACACGGTGATGTCTCCGCCAAACCCCAGATGAATGGCTCCTACTGCCGTGCGCCAACTCCTGACTGTGCGTGGGTTGGCTCCATCTTCGAACACCTGCATCAGGAAGTCCGCCACATCCTTTAGAGTTACTCGCAGAGGGTCCACTTGGTGATCCCTGCACCAGTTCCGGTACTTGACAAGTCTGGAATTATAGGTCTTCCTTGTTGTAGGTATCCTTGCCTCTCCCGCCAGACGGGCAGCTTGGAGCGAAAGGCCTGCTGCTCTGTAGGACTGGATGAAATTGGCCATGCAGTCAGGTTGATCTCCATCGGAAGGAGACCCCCCCGGAGTCTTGATCAGGTCCTTCCTCATTGGAAGAGTCAACGGGTTGGCGTACAGCAGCGACAGGAGTCTTGGAAACCACAGTTGCCGAGGCCAATTCGGGCACACCAGAATCATGCGGCAGTTGCTTGTCCTGGTGAACTTGAGAAGAACTCGAGGAACTAGGGGGATCGGAGGGAAGGCGTATACTGTGACTCCGTCCCACTCCATTGTCATGGCGTCCTGGTGAAGGGCCACTGGGTCCCTGGCCCACGAGGAGTATGTCGGGAGCTGGGCGTTGAGGCGGTTTGCGAACAGGTCCACGTGGGGGTGTTCCAGCCTATTCTGCATATCTTGGGGTTGAGGTGCCACTCCACCGACGACCCCCGGACTCTCGATGGCCCCGACTTCCCGGATGTCTTCCTCGACAGGGCATCTGCCAGGGTGCTGTCTTCCCCGGGAAGGTGAACGACTGTCAGGTCGATCCGATGACGGAGACACCACTCCAGGACTTTGACTGTCTGTAGGCAAAGGGTGCGACTCCTGGTTTCTCCCTGCTTGTTTATGTGGGAGATGACCGACATGTTGTCGCACTGGACTAGGACGTGACTTCCCTTGACTAGATGGAGATTCTGTCTCAGCGCCAGATGAACTGCCCACAGCTCCGTGTTGATGTGATGCTTGGCCAGCTTCCTTATCCAAGTCCCTGAGAGGCGAATGTCTCCTACGTGGGCTCCCCACCCACTCTTTGACGCGTCCGTCGTGAGAATGAAAGATGAGGATAGTTT
>JAMKCH010032276.1:0-26781 GCA_023653785.1 Ophioderma brevispina | reverse complement strand
GCTCCTCTTCATCCATGTGTTATCCAGAGTAAAAAACACACATAAGATATTGCTAGTAATCAGAAAAATCTTACACTTTTTTACGTCTTTCGTTCGCGGCGCATTGCAATGCCTGATACAAAATTTTGGAAGAACACAAATTTGGGAACCGGCAGTAATAAATACTGAAGAAATCTTAGTCAGTATCCTCCAAGTGCTATGTAAGAATGTTTGTGTACATACACGCGACCAGCCACAGGCATTTCCTTGTAACGATACATAACGGTACGTGATCAATAACGCCTGCACATCATGGCACAACCACTTAATCGTTTAATCTTCTATAATCCTCTCTTCCTCTGGCGAACAAGTGGAGTGTGGCGGCCTTTACCCGCCTTGTGGATTGAATATCTTGGGCGCAATAAACCGTACAGAAAAATACCAGCGTGCCGTGGAGTTCTCCCGGTACGCAAACGTCAATCACACAAAAACCAACCGGACGGAGTCACGAACGGTTAAAGAAATTTTTCAAACACAGTGTTCACATATGTTATTAAGTAGACCACAAAGCTATAATAAAATAATACACACACTAAACCATTTAAATTGTAGCGAGCAGAGCCGATAACAAGAGTAACATAACAACCACTCACACATAAGTCAAAGGCAGTCAAGCAGCAACACAGTGCGTCACTGGCTGCCTTTGTTTACTTGTTTTCCACGCTACACAGATCACATGACAGCAATGGCGGCACAAAAGGAAAAGGATACACAAAAGCTCTCCGACGGTGTAAAAAGTCTCCGTTTATTCTCCGAAGTGCTTTTATAATCCATATATAAATCCAGTATTTATTCCAGATAAGGGTTTGGTATAGTAATAGGAATATTCCGTATGAGATGACCCTAGTCAGTATCAATATCAGTTATTTTTGGCTGTTAATTTAGCAGAGCTGCGGTAACAACGCGTCCGTCTTGGGTAACATCCAAAACGAATTGAGGACAGCTAAGGTCGACAGGGTGTGGACTGGGGTCACTGGGCCGACCATTTCTTTTTTCGGGGTGTTATTATGGTAATTTGGGGCATTTCCACTTCTCAGAAGGGAATGCATTTTTAGTCAACATTGGTTGTAAAAAGGAAATCAGTTCATGGTAATGATTTATACACTACAATATATTTACCATATTTCGAGTGGTTTTCATAGAAAAAAAACGAAATATATTCACCATAAACCTAGTCTGACCATGTCTATTTAAAAATCGTGCTAGTGTATAAAACGTTTTTTATGCGTACGGCCCGGCACATAGTTGCTCATACAATCCATACACATTATAAAAGGAACTTGAGACACGGAAGCAGAGATGGCATTATGCCTCTTATTTCAACAATCCGAGAGGCATCATCTATAAATAAACTTGTGCCCTCTCAACAATATACATTGTCCCATAGAGATTGTGAAATATATAATTACTCAAAAGTAGGACCATCGATGGACAATATAGTGGGCAGTAACAATCATGTTTGAGATTGAATGTAAATATCACAATTAGTACAAGGAAATTAAATCCTTATTCTCTTCGTGGCATTTGCCTTTGAAATTTCTCAACATCCTACTGAGCATTTGCTCTAGCCTCCTATAATAGTTGTGTTATATATTTACAAATAGGAATGATATAATAGTACTCTTTACTGACGGTTTTTGCTAGCCCCTTTTTTTGGCGTTTGTAACCTTTCAAGTTTTGTTCAACAATTCCAGATAAAAGGTACAGATTCCTCTGAGCGTTTGCTCTAGCTACAACAATGATTTTTGGCGTTACAGATTCCACACCTATAGGAGGAGATAAAATAGCAAAATCGTAACTGAGCGTTTTTCTCGAGCCCCTTTTAAAGCGTTTGCCTTCAAGTTGTTCAACAATCAAATTGCTTATTAATAGCACAATTCTACTGAGCGATTGCTCGAGCTCGTTTTAAAGCGTTTTGCCTTCAGCCTAAATTCTCTAATACTAAAGCAGCATTTACGGACGTTTGCTCTCTCCCTCGCCTTCAAGCATCGATAGACCAATAGACTTCTATAAGCAATTCATTACTTGAGAAGGTCATAATCTATCCCAATTTTGGGCGTTGCCCTTCAGATGTTCAACAAATCCGGTTTAAATTAGACTATCCTTACTAGCGCGTTATTGCCCTAGCTCCTTTTGGCGTTTTGCCTTATTTGCCTTAATATCCCCAAATTAACAACTCCTCAACGGGATAGAAAGCACAGTACACAAAGATGCCGCCAAAACATTTACTTATGTAACTTGTCTTATCCCCCCTCCCCCCCCCCCCTCCCCCCCCCCCCCCCTTTTTTTTTATTGGAAAACCAAGACATAAGGGGAACCAGTCCTTTACACAACCGTAAAGCTAAGAGAAGGGAATAAAGGCCTGTGCCTTAAAGCACAAATCCTAAAATGGAAACAAGAGAGAATTCAACAACACGCTTATTTCGCATTGGTTCTGGCATGACGGAAACTATGGATTATGACACGGGAGTAGCTTTTGAAAGAAAGATGATTAAATGTTACAGACACGTTCTACGGGATTAAAAATCTTGACGTTTCCTCCTTATAAATGGCACCTACATAAGCTACAGAACAGGAATTAAAGGAACTTGAGTTAATAAAAGTGAAAAAATGTTGCGACTTTTCGGTTAATTTATATCGGATTTGAGGTGGTGTCGCCTTACTAATTAGGATCGCTTCTGTCTTAGTGGTCACTTTCTATTCCAGTGATCGCTCCCAATTCACGCACTACTGGAAACAACAGATAAACACATATACACAAAATTCCACAACACTTGTCCCTGCCAGCCCACCATCTAAAATGACCGCCAAATTCAAAGAATTAAAGCAAAGTATTAGACAAAGCGCACAACAGTAGAACTACGAAAAACTAACAGAGAATGCTTAATATAACTACGCAATCGACTACTGTTAGATATCAATGAAAGCCATTTTAGTAAGTTGACCCCAAATTGTAGATAAACAACAGGGGAGACATTAAGATGGACATATACTAACAAGCAATATACAAGTTGCACAACTCGCGCCTCCGAAAAAGAAAATTAACACGAAAAGAGAAGGGTACACCAAATACTAACTACCACAACGACAAAAATCCCGAGGGTTACCGAACTAGGTTTACTTAGAACTGCATGATGGCTTTTCTGAAATTAAGCCCTTCGAAAAATTCCACACATTGCATAAGAAAGTCCTTCCCTGTTGCGGTCACTCCGACGAGACGGCCCCACCATTCAATCAAAAAACGTTTAAGCGGCAAACTGTTACAATCTAATAACCAAAAACCCTAACACGTACAGCGTACTAAAGGATCAGTGTTACGCAACACTATAAAGCAACATACGAAAAACGCGTGTTATAATAGCTACTATTGAATCCCTACAACTGTTTTGGTAGAAACGGGACCACAAACACATCCTTACCCTAATGACAACTTGCAATATCAACTACTTGAAAAGAAATCGATAATCGAAACGGGCACCCGAACGCAGTAAACACCTGAATATACAATAACAACTACGTGGCACTGGTGGGCACTGTATTCAAAGGGCTAACGGAAACTGTTATAGATAAAAATCTACCTAAACGCTATGCAAAAACCCTTCAAACTAACTGCTTAGAATTACCATTCCTCTCACTTTAACATTTCAAAACCCATGCTGGCCAACTTAAAATTAATCTTTGGCAGGGTTTACACCAGCACAAAACCAGAATCTCCGTCACCAATGCTTAAAGTTACCCCTTCTTTTAAATCGCTGCACACTGCTCTGGCGGCCCAGCACTACAACTAACCAAGCCATACTTACACCACAGGCACCCGAAAGCAATAAACATTCTATGCCCATGTCAACCCATCAAACAGAAAAAAGCAAATGGACGCTACACGTGACAACACGAGTACATCCACCTCGAAACTTGGAAGACCTACAAATTGGCCAAAAACAACACAATTGAAATGAGGGGCCTAACCCCAACAAAATATATATTTCAAGTAACTGGACTCTGCCAACCGACTACACACTGCGATCAATACATAACACCTAACACTCTGAGACCAACAATGAGCCAGCCGAATGAAAATCCGCTAGAAAAGATTGATAGAACAACTATTTGATTCCGACACCGAACTGTCAGCGAATAAGGGAATGATTCCCACGAAATCTAAGTGATATATTGAAAGACAAAAATCTTTTCTTAGAATCGGCTTCAGTAGATGACGACTTTAAAGGAGAACCTGGCCTACAGCATTTAAGAAAATCAATTACAAAAAACTTTTAAAACAACAATGACCAAAAACCCACAAGAAAAAGACATCCGACCTTGATGATTGGTGCTGCTCCATTCATCCTGATCCTGTACAAAAGTAGTGAGTTAATTGCCACGGGAATTAAAAATGAAAAGGTTATAAGTGGAATAAATAGCAGCACAAAACTAGGTAATGAAGGACGAAGGAGTTAAGATACAAGAGTGAAAATGCATGATACCAGTGTACCTGATGGGAACTAGGTTTGAAAGGGATTGACGCCAGACGAACTCACAAACAAATGATGCACACAACGCATATAACAACACTCATATATGGATGCCAAGCGCAACATAACTGGTTACAATATTTCCCTACTTTAGCACACCCGCTATGTACAATGTCGCACCCACGAATTTCCACAGTATAGTCCAAAAAACCCACATCACTCCCAACATATATAAACCATCCAGCAAACACAAAACAAAACACATAACACAGCCCATTCCGTAACCGTACATACACCCCACCAAACAAAAAAAGGTATCTTCTTCCAATGATAGACAATTTAAATGAGTACAAATCGAAACAGAACGTTGGTTAATTTAAACAATACTTTGACAATAGAAAAAAAACTTTGACACTACAAGCCATTTTTGTGGAGTGGGAACTTAGAGCCAAGGCAGTAACCAAACACAAAAGTAATGGAATAACATGGAATCACAACATTAAAAGAAAACCCTAAGAACACAACACAGAAGCAACAGACAATTTAACATCACAATTATGACGACAATGACACGGAAACATGTCCGATTCTTATTGAAATAAACATCGTAATAACCAGAGCCTACCGAAAACAATGAAAGAATCATGAATAGGTTTAAAATAAAACACCTTTACCTACAAGAACGCACTGATTACAAAAATAGCAAAGCCTTGCAGTCTACATGATAGAACTAAAATTAAAGCCGGTGCCCTCTTCAAACTTCAAAGGTATATAACTCCTATGCAGCTTTGATGAAGCTATCCTAGAATTGGAGCCGTGTGGCGTCAAGAACCGTAAGGTGCAAGTGATTAAATAGTGGAGAAAAAAAACATTTGACCAAAAATCCAATGGTAATAAACAACAGTCACTGTTGCGTAAAGACAAATAATAACTTTACGGTGGCGTTAAAAAGCACTGGTAAGTTGTTACAGCAGTCTTGATCCCACCGATAACAGTATCCTTTGATGTCGGCCGACGACTACCTTGAAAGCTGCAGATGATGGTGCAAATATTACAGCTGCTGATAGTTGATACCAAAGCTTGAAAAAACCTCATGCAAATCTATCAGGACTATAACTTGGTTGAATGATTTTAAGCCAAAAGAAGATTTAAACACGACACAACAAACCTAACCTAAATAACATCTAATGTACTGGAATGATCCAGGGCATCGCATTTCATAACAAAGAAGTCTGCATTAAATAAATTTGATTGCTGGAACCTAAACAAAATCAAAGTAGCAAAAACCTGCAAGTGGTATAAAAGTTAGCGTATGTACGCACAGACACACAACACTCCAAAACCTTGATATCAAACATTTCTAATGCAATGACTAATTCAATGGATCACGATCCTTAATAGAGAACTGCAATAAATAAATGTGAATAGGATACCAGGTTAAAGCTTACAGCTTACACGTCCTCGACCTCTTGCCTGTGGAATCATACTAAACTAAAATAAGGCCTGTGTAGCACACGTTTACCACCCATCACTAATTGGCTTCAAAAGGATGAAAGGCACAACAAAAGAGACTAAACACACAATCAAAAACGAGAAACATTCTGTAAAACTGCATGCTCGATCCAAGGATGCATCTAACCCCTTAAAACTGATTGCATTAAATAATTGACTTGCTAATACCCTCGGATACCAAGGTTTAAAGATTACAACGCCACGCCAACGCTTTCCCAATGTGGGTCAAAGGAAAACTAAAATAAAGCTGCTGATGGCACATCCAGTTAACCCTTTCATCACACATAACTTAAGACTATAATTAGATTACCAGATTTAAAGATAAAAAAACAAAAAGTCACCACACACACACGACAAGCATTTATAATGCGAGATTGATCCAAGGGATTCACACATCTTAACAAGGAACTGCATTAAATAGTGGATGTACAATACCCGATAACCAAAATAAACATTACCCCAGATCCGCCGCTTGAAGCTAGTTTGAGACTGCTCAAGCCATGGATCAGAATACCGTACGCAGGTGTCCCATTGCGATAA
Organism: Ophioderma brevispina; assembly: GCA_023653785.1. Taxonomy (NCBI): domain Eukaryota; kingdom Metazoa; phylum Echinodermata; class Ophiuroidea; order Amphilepidida; family Ophiodermatidae; genus Ophioderma; species Ophioderma brevispina. The sequence continues at coordinate 20,221 of JAMKCH010032276.1, read as the reverse complement.
AAACAAGCTTGCTCAAATCGTTTGACACTCGTGGATTAACTTGTATTAAACTTCTAAGTGTTACAAAAACTCAAGTAACGGCATGTTCGACGCTCCTCTTGAATCACGTCCATAGTAATCGCATACTTCGCGCAATCTTCAATTGTTATGTTCCTGAGTATACGCCTTGTGGCACTAACGCTGTAAATCGTCAAACGAGACTGTCGAATTCCACCGCGAAGACTGATTACTTACTGCAAAGAGTTCGGCTTAATCAATAATCCGATGGATGATTCTCTGTCTTGACAGTCCATGATGGCTGAACGCGTACCACGTTAAGGCTGACATGCACCTGGAGATAATGCCAATAAACACATCCTACTACCTAAACCATTGCGAACGAAGTTACATGCGTTCAGCGAAATGCGTATTTCACTTCAACCAGAGTCATTGACGATCCAACCGAGTACATTCGAACTAAACACAGTACAGTCCAGCAGAAAAGGCGAGATAACGCTTAGTAAGGCAAATCCGAACCACCAATACTATACTTACTCCGCCCAATTCGTGTAACTGCGTAAACATAGTAAAGTTTGCACAATAACTGTTTCTTCTGGGGACGATAGAGAATATTCCACGGTAAATGTCTCTCTCAATCACTCTAGTTTTCAGTTATGTAAGATGGTAAAAATAGTCCGTTCTTGATAACTCAGTTGGTTTTGCACTCCCTAAGCTGACTAACTCTGTCGATTTCAATCCATTCCTTGCGCTTTCCCATTATTCCGTAACATACTACTGGACTGTAAGAAAAGCCTCCACAATCACGGACCACGGCATCTCCTCGCAGAACTGAACCCGCACGAAATGACGATAATAAAGTCCATGGAACAATGAGGCGATGACATAACTCCCTGGTATACACCGTTATTGCGCAGCACGCTACTATCACTCACAGCATAACAGGAGTATCTCTGAAATAGATTTTTTCGTTTCGGCACGCCAAGCTAACACGGCCGACTCGGCTGAAAACAAGAGACAGAAGGACGCAAAAGACAAAGCGCACATGACACCAGCAAAACCGCGAAACCTGAAAGGCGTAGCCGCAACATGCAACGATTGTGACTAGGCAGGCCAGCATCATTTTGCTCGAGACGTGAATGTCTAACCTTCGACAAAACTGCTTATGTGTAGACTCTGCTACGCCTCGCAACACTAAACTGTATTAATGAACGCATCACATTAGGTGTATGTCGCTACCTTTGCGATGTACAGTATTTATTACGTGTTTACACAATTTGGCACTCGACGACCCCTCTTTGTGTCCGTATTGCTAAATCAAATACATATCCCATTATACACTATCGCGAATTTCAAATAGCGAATGGTCAGACAAAATGTTTTAAATTCATTTATTAAAAAATTAATCCGTTTTTGCCATGAAACCACTCCATATGTGTTCATAAATATTTTTATAGCATATTGTATCAGTTTTCTGGTACGTCTCCTTTAGAAATGAACATATTTTGGGGCACAGCTATTTCACACTTTGGAAAATGTTGTTAAAATCACTGAACGGCGTCTTTAAAATATCTATTGCAAATTAGTGCATCCCCCTCTTTCAAGGCCGCCATCAGTATTGACCTATTAGGATAATAACATGGCGTAACGGGGGTCACGTTTGCAGAGGGGGGTCGATTTCCCTGTTTAGTCCTGATCTGATTTTTGTAGTCTGATATTCCCGGTTGTGGTGGTTTTAAGCAAATTTTTTCTTTCCTGGTTGAAGGTGAAATTTTCCTAGTGTGAAGGCAAAAAAGACTGATTTAACCATGATTTTCACGCGTTTTTTCCCGGGTCAAAGCTCTCTGGGGGAAAACTACTCCCCCTGCCCCTCCCCCAATCTGTTACGCTACTGGAATGTACCCAGCACTCCCTCAAGTTTTTGCCGGATTGAAAATTTCGTAGTAAAGTTACCTCTGGCAAGTGAGAACTACAACAGCGCATGTTTTTTTAATACGGTCGATTTTTTTGTGCAAACTGACAGGATCCGACATTATGACATTATGAAATAGAAAAAATGGACAGTTTCGACAAGGTTAACTTTTTAATTTCTATTTTCACTACTATAATAGTCGGGTTGGCCATGTGGTGTTCCCGTGGGGCTTTCGATGTTTTTTCCGTCTCTGCGTAAACTTGATAATTATGATTTTTTAAAAAAAAAAAAATGATTGTGCCAATTTTTTCGAGTGTGTGTTCACCATTTTCCATGCAAATTAAGTATGACGTCATAATTTCAAAATTAATACAGCATGTACACAATCAAAGCAACCGTTTAGAGCTTTCCTTTGATCTTCTATAACGCAATCAAAATGTTAAAACATGAAACATGCTGCATTCCAGCAATACTCAAATGGCTTCCAACATGAAAATATGAAAATGTGGCATATTGGGCCAAAATAATAATTAATATGAGGAAAAAAACACCCCTATAATTTTCACGATTAATCGAAACTTTTATCAAGCATTAGCTTGCTTCAGACTCCAGGATGGTTTTAATATGTCTCAAAAGTTCCATCAAATGGCCAAATTTGTGAATAAATTTACACTTTGACTAGATCTAATAAATGTGTGGAAGAACCTTGTAATTTAATTTTTAAAAGCATCGTAAACTATTGTCCAGGCATATATTTAATATCATCTTGCCTTAATTCCCAAGATGGCAGCCAATATGGACTTCTTCAAATTTCGTTAAATGAACATTTCCATCTAAATTATTTTAGTTATATTTTCCCAGAAATCAACCATAAAAAGTAACGATTTTAATAATGAACATATAACCTGACAATTATAAATCATGCTCATAAGTTTGTTTGTTTAACAACTTCAAATGAAAATTATGGCAATATTCCCCTTAATCCGTTTAAGTTCTTTAAAAAACACCTAACAATTGCCATGTACCGTTTTCACTTGACCAACATCTTGTTGAAATTTAAGACTGATCACAATAAACTAATGGATTATAAATATCTGGGTTGAGAAAAAACAATGTCTCATATCCCATTTATCCTTTACAACTAATTTCTGGATGATACATAACTTAATATAATACGACTATTGTAATTTGTAGCTTTTTGAAAAGTCTGAAACTGCAGTACGTATTGGTCCGCCATCTGGATTTCCATTGTTTTATCAAACGGAACCGAAGACACGATTTTCTATGGTCAAGAAATAATCTTGACACTTTTTAATATACAAATTTTGGATGATATATACCAAACTATAATACTACATTTAACCTATGATGAATTTTAGGTTTTATCTTCGAATTAGCGCCCTTTTTGGGCCGCATCTTCAATTTGAAGACGCTATCAGGTGGAAATGCACAAGAGAAGATTTTGCATGGTCAACGAATATATTCGAAACCTTTTCAGTGAACTTTCCATTGTGCTTGATCGTTTTCCTAACGATTTGTTTTTGGACGTCATATTAATTTGCATAAAACTATAATATAAATGCTCAGAAAAATTGCACATCGATTTTTTGATACAGTTGATAATGTAGATTGGAATCCATTACAATTATTAAATAAACAAGCAGGCCGCCCGGGAACCGATTTTCCCCTACATACGCCACGACTATCAGACGGTGACATAATTTGCTGCTATTACCCCCCCCCAACACTCCAACGAGAGATTCTATAGATTTTGGCCCGAAATTATGCCCCAGGACCCATATTTGTCCTGGAGCATAAATATCTGCAAATATTCTAAGGCAATATGGTCCCAGGCCCATATTGCCCTATGGTTCGGGAGCATAAATCAAAAAATATGGGCCAGAACATATTTAAAAAAATTCTGAATATGCGCCAGGATCATATTTTTAATAATACACAAATGGTCGCAGGAGCATATGTCAAATGCTCCTGGAGCATGGAGCAAATTCTAAGTCAAATACTACTTACTGCTCCATGACCATATTTGCCATATTGTCCTGGAGCATGTGGCATTAAAATGTGACTTGGAATATTTCTACACCGGGATTACGATGTCTCTAGGACCTAGGGTCCTGGAGCATAATTTCGGACCAAAATCTCATAGAAGCCAAGCGAGAGAAACAATGGGTGTTAAGGTGTAACGAGAGATTTCACATCTTCAGGATGTCCCTTAAAAAATTGAAAAAGTAAGATTTTTTGTCTGATTGTAAGCTTTCCACTAAAAAAATATCCCCATATGAAAGGAGTAACAGGGAACAAGTTTACTTGATTACAAAAATTGTGAAATTCTAATTTCGTATGTGAGCAAAAGCACAATACAAAATTCAGACTATGTTTACATTGAAAATATAAGCAAATCAAAAATGCACCCTTTTTCTCTCTTTTAAGACATTTATGTAGCCAAATACAAGGTTAAAAAAATCTATTGAGTGTATAGTCATATGAAATTATATTATGACAAATATTTGGGTGCCTCAAAATCTCTCGTTGCACCTTTAAAGTTTGAGGGATAAGGGAAATGACTGATTGGGATTTATTTCAACAGCTTCTACGAAGCCGTGTCATTTGTTGTATTTACGCGGAGACGCTATGGTTACTGTGAGGCGCTATATGTAAAGAATACTGAATGATTTCTGTTAATTTGTATCGTGTTATAGTACAGGATAAAGTATATTGATAATTGTTTTATTAGATATATGTTTATCAACGGTTTCGAGACCAGTTTTTTTTTGCTAATTTAATTTCTATATGGGTGCCAGAACGAGGGAAACCCTGGATTTTTGTAGAAACGCAAAAAAAAAAAATTAAAACAAATTGCCACCAAAATACAAAAAGTCGCCTGTGTTCTTCACTCAAAACGTTGAATTGTGAGTCCTGTTCGTTAAACTTCCTGTGAACAATAGAAGATTTGCGCGATCCCCATAATGCCCATCTCGTTAAGTTTCCATCCGGGAACTTGCCCGGGAACTTGTACTAGCTAAAAACATACGGTCAAGAGCGTAATATTAATACTAAAAAAACTTACCTTATCTGTGACGTTTTTATAAGTTGGATGTTAATGTACGGCAGGGACAAGTAGGGTACGGTTACGATCCGAAAATACCACCTTTTGTGTAAATTTCAAACATCAGTGCCTCGGTTGTTTTTTGTTCCTTGATATTCTTCTACATTATAGTAAGATTAACTTCACGTGAAAAGTAACTTCGTATTGCAGTTTTAGGCGCTGCCGGCGACCGCGAACGAACATACAGAATTTTTTGTAAACTGAACTCTGCGTAACAAGTTCTCGGATGGAAATGGGCACTTAACGAGATGGATTATATGGAGATGCGCAAATCGTTTATAACATGCATATAATTCTGTAATACGTAATCCATTAATCAATAGGCCGCAAATACATTCTAAATTTCAGGGATTAAAAGTTAAACCTTAAAATTAAGCTAGTGACCAATCCAATGTTAAGATTGAAAATTAATCTCTATTGCATTAACATTAAATAATATGAGATTTGAATTCAAATTTAAAGACACTATCATGATCTCTCTAAAGAGTGAAAAATCTTGAAATTTGGATCCAGCCTCATCCCCCCCCCGACTTACCTTAAAAAAAATGAGATTTTTATATCATTGAGCCGTTAGCCTTAGAATCAGTGTTATGGCAAGGCCATCAAAGGCCATAACGTATTGCCGCAACGGTTGCGATAAAGTAGCAACGCGGCATTCAAAATCAGGAATTCTGTGACGTATTTCAAAAAAAAGACCACAAAAGCGTCTGCACATCTCTAGCAACGCGTTTGTGGAAACTCACAACGCGTTGCAAGCTCACAAACGCGTGCGAGATTCACAACGCGTTGTGAGCTTTACAACGCCTTGCGAGCTTACAACGCGTTGCGAAGGTCCACAGCCATAAAGGGGGTCATAACGTATGCCGCAACGCGGTGTGAGAAAGTTACAACGCGTGGGCGAAATTTCGGCAACGGTTTGCGGCGTCGGCCAATAAAAATCAAGAATTACTGTGACGTATTTCAAAAATAGCCCACAAACGCGATTTGCGGCAATACGTTATGACCCTTATGCTGGATTTCACAATACGCGTTGCAAGCCATCACAACGCGTTGCGAGCTTCACAAAGCGTTGCAAACTTCACACGCGTTGTGAAGGCAATAGGGGTCATAAAGTATTCCGCAACGCGTTGTGAAGGTTTGCAAAGCGTTGTGAAGGTCGCAACGCGTTGTGAAGATTAATTTTTGAAATACGTCACAGATATTCATGATTTTGATGGGCCGACACCGCAACGCGTTGCTGACATGTCGCAACGCGTTGCAACGCGTTGCGGTAATGTCGCAACGCGTTGCCGAAATTAGCAACGCGTTTGACTTTTCTACACCGCGTGCGGGCAATACGTTATGTCCCTTATGGCTTGTTAACCTTAGCAAAACGCGTTGCGAAGGCATTGAACCGCGTTGTGAAGCTCGCAACGCGCGTTGTGAAGGTTTTTGCAACGCGTGCAAAAGTATCTAGTGGGTCTATTTTTTGAATACGTCACAGAAATTCATGATTTGGATTGGCCGACACCCAGCAACGCGTTGCTGAATGTCGCAACGCGTTGCGACGAAATAGTCGCAACGCTTGCTACTTTCTCGCAACGCGGTTGAGCAATACGTTATGGCCTTTATGGCTTGCATACACGTTGACCAATCGTCGTGGGCAAAGTCGGTCGCATCTGTAAGAATTAGCAATTTTGTATTTTCTGTCCGAAACGGACAGAAATTACACACAACACAGTGGCCTATGGGAGTGGGAAACGCGCATTGCTCATAAACAAAAACCGCCAGATTCGCGATCAGATCAAATTGCGAAAAGCTTTCTCAAGGTATCTATGTGGAACCATGAATAAAACAGAGGGTTGCTGGGGATCACGGAGAATGCAACCTTTAAAACCATAAGATTTTTTTTTTCAAAAAAGTTATAATAAATTCCTTCAACTATTTGCATCTCCCAATATGGCTATACTTGATAACTTTACCTAACCTAGTACACAAGTACCTGAAAGTTTCTGATATACCTTTTAAATCAATCTTATCAGGTTACATATGTCATTAGGTAATCAAAGTAATCGATACATTTGTAAGATGCCATTTATTAGATGGGTATCCAATATGGTACTGGCACTATAAGCGACGGAAAATCCGATCCGATCAATCGCAGTCTTGTTTGGATGTTGGAATGTGATAATTGCATAAGAATCACCAAGAATATGAATATACGTTAGCCACAGCGTGACTGAATTAATGAACCCCCGACATTTGCAGCCTATTGACGCCCATTCGCATGGTATCCATCACTTGATTGTGTTATTATATCTTATCCGAATAGTTATGGTGATATACGCAAACATTAAAGCCATTTTGAGCCATCTGAATGGTTGTTTGATTGATATCATATTTCTCAAATTTTTATATTTGCTAAAAAAAAAAAAGGCCCAATGCGATACATAACAAGTCACCACTCTACTTCAAAAGTAGATAAATATCAGATGCTTATTGTATGGCGGCCTATATTGAAGTCGTCTAATGGGGGGGTTATAATCATATTTTCATTGGGTCAACAATGTGTGTTTTGCCGACTGGACAGGCAAAAAAATGACCAACTTTTGAGTACATTGACAGATGATTTTAGTGTTTGGAGGCCATTTTGAATTGAGTGCGTTTCTTCAGAAAATGTTCGAGGTTTTCGTCTGGGCCCCATAGGATTCAGATTCAGCCAGGAGCAGTCTAGAAACGTTGAATAACATAAAAAAATTATAACAAGGTCAAATAGTCTGGAGCCGGGCCTTATTAACATTGATAATTGATGACTATGTGAATCTTTATTGTTTGTTTTATGGGGGAATTAAATCGCACCTAGATCCAATGGGAAATGTAATTAAGAGATGGAAAAAGGCAAGGTTATTATGTTACGGATTATAGCTTATATGCATGTAATATTACATATGCGTCATTGAGCACGTAAATGTTATATGATTTTAACACATTGCACGTGTTCAGTGCGGTATTGTATTATGAAATTTTGGAAATGTTTTCCGTGATTTTTGTTTCATAAAATTATCCATTGGTTATTAGTAGTCTGCTTTTGGTGGTTTCTGGCTAGCAGGTTACGGAGTTAGGTACCCATCCATCAAGCACATTGAGATCATTGTGCCCCCCTCCTGCCATATGAGCTAGACCAATAATTTCCACCATTTGTGATCCAAATCGGAAACTTAAGAACTTACAATTTCACCCCGGTACAACTGAATTGAACCCTTATAGAAATTCCAGGACCACGTGTTGGACAATTCCCTGGGCCTCTACACCACCACGATTTGAGCATTAAAGATTGGCCCTGTTGTGACATGCAGCCAGTACAATTTTGTGGGCAGACCAGTCAATATTGGGTTGCAGTTTCAATGAAAAACAGCCTAGAGGGAGAATTAAGTCTAAAAAATAAAGGCGGTTCGCCGTCAGAATTGCCAAGTCTCGCTAGCTGTTAGCAATGTTAACCAAAATTCAAACTTTTAGATTCATCCAAATAACTGGATTCAGTTTTCAATCAAAGAAAAATGCCACTTAGTTTCATGAACAAATATGAATTCACCGGACATTGAAATTTGGTTAGATTGACAAAAATTATCCAAAGCTATGTTGTGGATGTTTTGATTTCCAAAAATGGGTATCATTGGGATAAGATTTTTTAAAATGGAAAGAAATTCAACCACCGGCCTATAAAGAATAAAGCTCTATTAAATCCCATTAACTCTATACTGTCGATATTGATATTTCGTGCAGAAATTTACATGAAGGAGAGTAATAAAATATCACTTTCAACCACCCTGTACTATGACTTTTTGAGCACCAAGACAAGTGTAAAGTTTGAAAGTTCATAATAACTCCTTTGATTTCAAACTTTTCGTTTCATTCATAATATTAAGAAATGATTTCATTTTAAGCGTGCGATGAGAATATATTTCACGGCCGTACGAGTAAATCGCAACGTACGTCCAACAACGGCGAACGTTTAGAAATTTAACCTAAACAATAACACAGCTGTGTTCTGAGCAATTCGCTAGGGAAACGAAGGAAACCTTTCGAATACACTAACAACTTGGATGATTGATATCTATCGCCTCTCTACTGGCTTGATAGAACCCTAGTTGTAAGAGCGTCAGTGCAGGTTAATACGGAGGTCGCCGCGCCGGTTCGAATCCGGCCAAGCCGCACATTGTTTTGTTTGTTTTCTTTCAAACATCGTGTGCGCTGGACATCTCCAGGAAAAGATTAGGCCAAAAAATGTTGTATTGGAGTAAACCCCCCCGACCCCCGACCATAATTGTGTGAAAAATCAAGCCCTGTACAAAAGTTATTCTACACCTACTTTTTTTATTATTTTCAAAAATTTATTTTTCAGTTGTTTACCCGGATTTTTAACCGATTGTCTCAATATTTTTGTGTTCTGGTGTAAACTTTGGCAACTTCTCTTTAAGATTTCAATATAAGGAGTCAAAAGTATCAATGTGTGATGATTTGATGTAGTAATGCAGTATTTACAAAATATATTTTGTATGGATTTATACGAGGACATCAAAGGTCACATTGGTTCTTGGAAGAAGGGTTCCTGCATCCACATACGCACTCAGTTCATCCCTCTTTTTGTGAATTTTATAGAATCCATGACGACGGGTGGCTACATAGGCCTCAAGGCATCGCTGAAGCGACCGCTAAAGTTGTAAAAAACAAAGATTCGCGCATTTGGATTGGCTGGGAGGGAAAGTAGGTGAGGAGGTAAGTACGGTCCAGTAAATAAGGGTTTAAAATTATATTATTGCACAGCTGCAATAACCGATACTACTATTAAATTGATCTGGAAAGCACTGCTTTTTTTCAAAACCCACCGTCATGATCTTTTAAACCTTTACTGAAAGTGCCCAGGGGGTTGCTTTTGACCTTGCCCAAATATTCCTTCCTCTGGCAAATATCGTCTAACAAAAATGGCAAGGGCGTTGAGTTCCTTGGCTCGTTGATGTACACGGGAAATAAAATGTACATTTGCAAGGCTCAATTTCAGGACGGCAAGGATAAAAATGCGACGCTTCATCTACCTTCTGGGTAAGTCAGGGGTTCCAAAGTCGGAGAATAAGCGGATCTTCAGGGAGTCAGTTTTTGCACACCACTTTGTACCGAGTAATGATGCGAAGAAATAGCCAGGATGGCAGCTGGATGAAATAAAAACGATTGTTTCTGTTATTGCCAGACATTTTTGCTTATGTCCTTACTCGCTTTATTTAAACGAGTCAACTGAATAATGATTGGACAGATTGTTTGAACTCAAATCAACCATAATCAACACTAAGCCCATAAACCCTTAGTATCTTTGGACAAACGTTTCTATACGAGGGAATTGTTTTTTTTTTTCAATAACTTTTGTTTTACTGATTCGAACCAATTAACCCCTATAGGGTACGATACAATTTGTCAAAAAAATGGGGCATGTATGCGAGCGAACACCAAATTCTGAAATACGTAAAATAATTTTGTATACTTTTGGCAAAGACTGACACTCCTAACAACAAAGCGATCAGAAGTCGGCCGTTCAAGTCCGCAAATGTGTCTCTTTCCACACGTAGGCGTTACGACCGACAGCTATGGCTGTCGGTATACCCGGAAAGTAATTCTTCACCCCGAATTTTTCCATAGTAGAAGTTAAATTCCCGAACACTTATTTAATTAGATTTAGACAAAAACCACTGTATAGATCCGGGACAGGCCTTCTCTTGAAGACGTTTGCATTGAGCCAATGTGCCTCATTACATTGAGTAGAGAGGGCAAAGTGGCAAAAATGGGCTTTGTTGTTAGCAGGGGCAAGCACAGAGATGCGCCTATATTCTCTAAAACGATTGTTATAACATGATATAGTAATCAAAAGATGGCCTCGAGCCAGTAAATACGAGTGGGGATTTTCAAAGATTTTTAAGCCGAATTCAATAACAGCGAAAGGAAAATTTGATAGTTCGGTGGAGAAAATATACTTTTTTGGCAGTGATTAGAATCTGAACCCCCTCAAGAAAGTGCTGTGGATATAGCGGTGACCACGTTTCTAGTCGTTAGTAGTATACAAATATTAAATGCTTTGAGGGGTCATGTATAAAAATTTGAATTGCCCAAGAGTGGGATGTGTGATAGTAAAAAATATATCGATGAGGTCAAATTTGGGACTTTCTATTTCACGAGGCGAAGCCGAGTGAAATGGAACTAGTCAAAAATTTGACCGAATGATATTTTTTACTATTGCGCCACGAATTTAGGCAGTCAATATTTGGTTTTATCAATGATTCACCGGTTTTATTTTAAAGCCATGTGATAGTAAAAAACTATCACATGGCTCAACATCACTTGAATCATGATATAATAAAAATTATTAGGCCCAAGGTGATCTCACAAACCCAGACTAGCCCAGAAGCGAAGTGAGGGGCATAGTCGGGTGTTTGAGATCACGAGGGCCATATAATTGTTCTTGCCACGAAAAAAGTCATATTGTTTAATTTTTAAAGACTTCTGGATTCTGGATTGGATAAATGCACACGTCAAAGAGGCCTAGGTTATTTTTATAGCACATATACGAGGCCGTATATGACATTATAACAACATTCAAATTATTTCGATACATTACTTGACAAGCAGATGCATAGAATTCGGCCAATAATCCATCGAGTTCCGAATTCGACAGTCTGAGCACATCATCGACATCTCCATTCCAGATGCAACGAGAGATGTCTGGAAGATTTTTGTAACATAGTTAACCTGGTGTTTGTGTTCTCGCTTATCAGCTGCCTCTATGAGCTGTCAAAACAGTCCTTCCTCGGCAACTCGTGGCTGTGGTTCCAGCCCATAATTCATCCAAAATGACCCGGTTTGTTACGCCCGTGTTACATTCAACTACCAGCACTGATGCAGCCGGGTGAAGAGAGGTCGTCTGCGATCGGGTCAAAAGACATCTCGTACAACCTGCATGGACACTTACGCTTTGCTGCATTTGTATTGTAGTGGTAGTACGATTCATGTAAGAAGAGACTATAATGTTCAATTAGCGGGCATATCAATTGCTATGCTCTGCCTTATAGGAAACGCAAATCCCTCCTGCTATACAGCTGTTTTCTTCAGTTTACACGTTAATTAGTGGATTACGATTATGAAAAATCTAATCGGGAAAAGAATCGAGGAAAGCTGCTGCAGCAGATATTAAATCGAGATATATAATTAACGAAAAGTCAGCCGCAGTCAGCGAGACCTCGCGGTGTGATCTCACGAAGCGTCTTGTCTGTGAATGGTTGCTTCATTTGCTGGCGATGATGAGCCTTGTAGGGGGGAACTGTTTTTGACACAGATTCATGTGAGTGCGCACAACCCTGAAAAAATTGTGAATTTGGTACACAAGTACTATAGGCATTGCTAATCAAAACAAATGGATGGAAGCACTTGCCACAACCCTTTAATCGCCCCAGCTTGGATTCAAGGTTACACAGGCGGTAGAATTTAAAAATGTTATGGATTGTGTGACATAGCACACCATGATGTTGGTGTTGATTACAAGATTCCAAAAAAAAAGGTATAGTTTATATACCATGGCTTATGCCCTTTTGGGATTATGGGGCTTAAAACTGTGAAAAAAATGGTTTTGCAAAAAAAGACAATTTTGGTTTCTACAGGGTCAAAATTTAAAAGTTTTGCTCCAATTTTTGTAAAACGTGGTTCAAATGTGGTCAGCTATAGAATGAAATAGAGTAATAGTTTTGACTATCGTACGTGTGGGATATTAATAGCGGCACTGCAATGTTTCAAAAATATTGATTTTTCTTCAATTGCTCCAAAGATAGTCTGGCCCATTGGAACAATAGAGATACATTTTACACATTAAAAATAAACTACTCAAATTAACAGATAAGGCGTTTACTACGAGGTTAAAGACATCCGGGAAGTTGTAGGCTAAACCTTTAAGTTTCCACAACGTTACTAAACAAATGAGTACTATGAATATTCATGAACTCATCTCATATATCAAAACCAAAAACCACAAAGGTCACAGACGGTCAAACAGGGTGCATACCATGGGGGGAAAATGCATATACGGCGTGCGTTTTTTGTGTTAATGCCATTCCCTGTCTGCTGATTAAGGGGGGGGGGGTTGTGGGGTCTGAAGGCAGTGAAACTTTGAAGTGATTTTCTTAATTGTCCTATTAGTGGTGTATACATGTTATACTATCATATTGTAGCCCAATGTCACAAAGTTTTATAATCAGACAAATTTGCGCTGGTGGCCTTTGTAACACTGAAGGCCTTGATTGGCCTAAAAACTAGAACGACGGAACTAAAGAACCAAACATGCTCTGGGACGAAATGGGTGGCATGTGCAGGGGGTAAATACGCAGTAAACCATGAGTAGCCGGATTTTTGATACCGTTGCATGGCAACCGGGCCATCGACCAATCGCATAATTTCATTGGCCCGTAATTGTGACTTTGGAACACAATTTTGAAAAATCGGCCTCAGGTTCCCTCGGCCTGTATTTGCTTAATATGTGTGCCAAATTTCATGTTCATAAGCTTGTAGCGGTGCTCTAGTTACGTGCGTTCTCGTTTTGGATGTTGCGTTTTAACGAAACAATATTAGGCCTCGAAACATTGTATATGAAATATGGAATTTTTTTTAAAATTTCATTTTCTACGGATTATCAGAATTATTAATGAAAGGCATCATCGAAATAAGGTGCAAAAAACAAATTTTCCCCATTTTGTCCTGTTATTAATTTTAAAATAATTTCTTAAGTATCGCCGGGTGAGGGAAAGGAAACAATTTTAAAATAAATAAAAAAATCACTTACCCGGGTGACATGTAATTACTTTAAATTATGGCAAAGGATAATATGAGTTATTTATTTACTCAACTTAGCCCAAAATAAATGTGTTAATAGATCATAAATAAATCTTTTAAAATTTAATATAACCCCTTGAAATTTTTAACATGATAAAGTATAGGAGATGATTGCATTTTTGGCAAAATTTTGCGTCCACTACTTCACTTTGATCTAGCTATATATGATAAACCGAATGTCCAATTGCGATCGAATAAAAAGCCTTTTGTAGATTACATCTACACAATTTAGCATTGCCATTATCTCTTTTCTGGATTAGAAACAATTTTTTATCATATCCGACCCCATACCCCCCCCCTAAAATCGCCCGCGACATTAATTATTCAAAAAAAAGCGTTCTGTTACCCATAAGGACGCTGAATTGGTCTTAATCTTTCAGGGTGGGGCTAATGTATATAAAAGCTTACACATGCAAAAATATCGATTTTGAAAAAATATTGAGGGCACATTTACCAGTGTCTAGTGCAGGTTACTAAGTTAACACTTACAGCCTGTCTAAAAAAATGGTACAACCAGAAACTGATTTTTAATATCATATCTCAAAAGAAGTAAGTCGTGTTGTACATCACATAAAGAGAGAAAAGACCGGGCTCCAGAATTTTTTGTTTTCATCTCATTGCTTGTTTCAATCGGAGACAACTCCAGTGACTGCGGAACATAAATATCGAGTTTCTGCCACTTTATGGTTGAGTGAAAACAGTTAAAGAATTAGTTCAACATCAGTTTTATTAACATTTGAAAAGATAGAAAATTTCTAAAAAAAGGGATTAACTTCATAAGAAATCTAAAAGATACCAAAAACCAGTTACGTAATGGTGGGACTGTTATGATCAGTATGTTCTGGCTTTTTAAGATTATAGTGAATAACATTCGACATACGTTGTTTGTTAGAAGAGAACAATGAGCGGACAGCAAAGCCTGCTGGGAGGAGAGAGTTTTTATGGCCTTGAAATATCATGAAACGCCAATTCTACCAACACCTTGATTACTTTGCTTCCTAATTCAAATTTTTATGACTTCAACAATCATGCGCGAAAAAGCTGTTTTAGGGGATAACGGAGAAGATTACGCGGCAGTTGAACTACATTATTAATACTGCACAGGATACGGGGGTATCAATGCGATACTTACAGGTTGTAATACTGCCGTAACATGACCCAGCTATACCAAACATGATACGGGCGTATCATACACTGTGTTTATGTATTGATATTCCGCCCCCGTATCACATAGGTATCCAACCCATACAACAAATTGATCCACGTTCAATAACATCGCCCTATCTCTTTCTTATTTTAGTGAGAATGGGTTCAGCAGTGTAGGTTGGCAATGCCAGAAGGCATTGCTTAAAAAGAAGTAGCTTACACGCACAAAAAAATGGACAACTGGCAATCTGCAAATCAGTGTTCTTAACATTTTATTTTCATTGTAATGACTAGACAAAAACTGAAAACATGTACAGTTTACCTTCAAGAAAAGTACATACATAACCCTTGAACCAATATGTTCAAAACGCACCGGTTAGCACGGGTTTAGTACATCATAAGAACATTTGGTTGTTTACATACACGATCGTCAGCTAAAAATTGATTCTGTGAACTTGTCACCCTTACTTGGATAAACCCGATTGAAAACATTGTCCCCGTTTACCCTCGAAAATGGGATTTTTTGTTATCCAGAAAAAAGTCTCCAATATTCCCAGTGGAAATTTTAGCCCCCCCAATGTGGTTGACCACATATGTCCTATGTCCAATTTAAGCTAAGTTAGTACATATTTTTGATTCTAATTTCCAAACGGTTGGACCGATTTAAACTTCAAAATTTGTAATCGGATATTTTGGTCATTATGCTTTCATGTTAGTGAGAAAATAAAAATCGGAAAAGAAACTCACCCTTAAAGTTTAGCAATTACACAATGTCGCAATGCAATTGCATTTTGGTACTGTTAGATTTGCACGTTCTAGGCTTTGAAATGATAAATAATTTATTTTTATCGTTTCTGATATCTATCTTTGGACATCTGAACTTGGGCACTTCAGTCAAATGTCCTCTGTCTTGTTTTCTGAATTTAATGGTATAGGCCTAACTAACAAGAAAATGGCTCAGTAAATTTGGCAACGACTTGGACATTTGTTCAATTCGTGACAACGCCAATCTGCACGCAAATTTAAAATAAATAACCTTTGTGATACAGACTGCCACAGTAAAAACGCATACAATCAAACTAAAAATTATAAAAAATCAACTGTAAATTTTGCCAGACTATTTGACTTTATTTGTTAGACAAGATCATAAGCCTAAATCCTCGTTTTTATTCCATCCAATTTGATGGACCATAAGCGGTGGAGATATTGTCAGTTGACACAAAGGAATAAAATAACATGGGCCAGTTTCACCTGAAGTTCAAGAAACTAAAGATAACGGCGTGTGTAGAAATATGTGAGGTATTAAACCCTTTTAAAAACAAAAGAATTATTGTACAGATCAGAGTGAATGTATTATCATGCATTAACTACTCAATACACTATTTCAGTGAAAGCACCAGAAATTATTATGTGTGGTTGAATGAGGGACTCACTCTCAGGGGGACAATAATCGTGAAATGCATGGAAATTTGGTGAATTGACTGCTGAAACTATGTAACAAGTCTACAGGAAGTTGTGTGGACAACGCATGTCTACAGTTGTTGTGTGGACAATTAACGCTCTAATGTGGAGGGAAACTTACCCTTTCCCCTATTCCCTCCCCAACTGCCTCCAAGATGCCAGGAGGATATGATGAAGAAACAGTGTTCAAACAAAGAGCAATAAGGAAAGCGTGGTTGTGTTCAAAGGTTTCGCTTACTTTCAACAGAGGTGCTTTTATGGTTCTACCTTCTGCTGAAACCTGGAGTAAAGCTGAGACAATTACAAGACTGTTTGGAATTGGAAATTTCCAATGCTACAGGCATTTCATTAGCAATTGCGCTTATGAAGTTTATACGATTATACGTTAAATCACACGAAGCACACTTTATACTTATTTTAATTTTTATTTTCCACTAAAGAATGTCTTGAAGGTGATTTTCAAATGCAACCTTTGTCGATATCAAAGAGCCGAACTGGCCAACAGGTTTTTTCAACGTCTCAGCTAGTAGCCATAACCATCCTGAACCAACCCCCAATTACACCACTAAACATCCTCATGAATGCTGGAACACTCCGAAAAAGAATCAGTAAAACTCCAGTTGAGATGAACTTAAATATTTTTGGCCAAAAACATTATATTTATTGTATAGTATTTTTTTGGGACATTCTGTAGGTAATAGGTGTGGTTTTATAACATGTGACTATTCTTGACCCACAATGTTTTTTTTTAAAATTCATAACACAAAATTATTTTCCCCAATACTACAATCTTATCCACTCTATCGCACAATTATCAATATGTACGCTACGTAGCAATCACTGCAAAACGTATCTGCCCGGAGACACTATTTTAAGAGGCGACTTTGAAGCCCTTTTAGCCGTGTCCATAGGCTAGACACGTCATATCTCGCATTTAGGCATGTCCTTGGGATGTCGAGGCTTAAAATGCCTTTAAAATTTAAGACATTGCTAGCTACAAGACATAAAAAATGGTACTAAGTCCATTCCTTAAATTATTGGAGAAGAATAGGACCATGTCTTCTTCATGTCCTATAAATACACATAAGTGCATCAAACAAATAACTTCTTCGAGTTAAGTGTCTTCTTCGCAAGTTCATATGTCCTATAGAGACTGGGCTATGCTCAATAACACCTTATAACACATTCTGGTGTCTAAATCATGGCACTAAGGGAAAACCATAACAAATTCATAATCGTTAGTTCCCGCAAATATAACGCACCTTTTCTTTAAAAGACACTGGCAATTTGAAAAAATAAGTGCGCCCTCTATACATTTCAAAATTGAAATATCTTGGCAAGTTGTAAGTTTTTATATACATTAGTTCCTCACTTGAATTATTAAACCCAAATCAGCGCGCTTAGGGGTAAACAGAACGATTTTAATATTAATTCGCCGCGACACTAATTTTTTTTATATGTTATAAGAATATTTTCTTATTCCAGAACCCCCCAGGGAGCTGAAGAACCAAGTCCACTGGAAGGGTTATTTCTGATTTTGTTTTTGTTATTAAACGAACGGGACGAGGTCGTATGTGTGTCATGGGAACACCCATGGCCGACCCACAGCAAAGCTCCCAAATTGGTTTGCACTCCGTATTGCTGTGATTTCTTTTGACATTTTTGGTGATTTTATTTAATAAATGAATGGCTTGCCGCCACCGCCTGACGGCATGCTCCTTTTTGACCCGTCTGTGACCTTTGTCGTTTTTAAAGGGGCAATTTCGGATCCACAGTTTCGTCCCCCGACTTACCTAAAAAAAGTTGAGATTTTATCTTGTGAACCGTCGGGCTAAGTAGTGCCCAATCTGACGTGCAAATTGATCGTCTCTGCAAGAAATTCGGATTTTTGTATTTCTGTCGTAAACGAACAGAATATTTAATGGGGATTGTGATACTAACATTTGTTCATAAGACACAGAACCGCAAGATCAGAATCAACTGAAATTTTGGGAATAAGCTTTCTCAAGGATATCTAGCGAACATTGAATAAAACAGTAGGTGTTAGAATGACGGAATGCACCTTTATATCAATGATTACGAGTCTATGACAGGTTCATGTAACGGACACATTTGTTGATCAAATGTGTCATTACGGCAAACTTACACGTTAGCCTACAAATTACCTGGGTGTCTTTAGCCTCTTATCAATGTCCCTATCTGTATTTGGGGTATATGTTATTTGTAAATGTGTAAAATCTATCTCTATTCTTCCAATGACCTATACTATCATTTGCCGAGCAAATTTGTGAAATTTCATATTTTCTGAGAATGTGCCAGTGCCGCTTTAAAATGAATAGAATTCACCTTTAGTTCACTGATATTTGTGAAAGAAATTTAGGTGACATTTTTGTTATTTTCAAGAAAATGTACCATTTTTATATGCTGCGGCAACGGTTATATGATTTTATAATCTTAATATGAATTTACACTTGATTTTGCTCTAGTGCCCTGATGTAGCCTACAAAACAACAGCATAAGGAATAACCCTCGTCTATACTAGACATGACTTATATCAAAAGTCATGACTAACGACAAGATGTGTGGTTATATTATGAGACTTGCACAAATACGCTCAATACGACTGTCTACTGAATACATGTCTCCATGCTAGATACCATTTTTGCAGTATATAGATCTTTTCTTTCCGTAATAAAGTCTGGTAAAGCTCCTATACTGCTATGTTTATTACCCCGATTATACAATGGATTTTACTTCTCATACTCTAAATTAGTTTAGTTTAACACTCAAGTGATCAGGGTTTTCACTCTCGTTAGTGCCCGGGTGGGGGGGGGGGGGGGGCGGTCCATACCCCCAGAACAACTTCTCGAAGGATTATTTCCACGAAATTTAAACCTCATTTAAAAGGTCAAAGAGAACACTAAATCAGCATAAAAATGATATTTGGGCTGCAAATTACCGGGGCAACACACCGTTTTCAAACCCTTTGCGAAATTGGGCATAAAGACGGAAAATTCCAATGAGCCTTGCGCTTACATCAACTTTTTGAAATTTATTTTATGTTCATATATACTCTAGAAGAGCCTAATTACATGTATTTAACACAAAACTTGCAGTTTTTATGGCATCTTGTATTTTTTACGGATGTTACAAAATACACGTCATTCTCCATAATTGTAAAGTAACGGTTATGAACGTCCCATGATGATTTGTTTCGGGGTCCCTAAAAATGTGAAATTCGGATTGTGCCACTGGTTGTAAAGCTTTCTATAAACAGTACACCATCTTTCTTTGGTACAAAAATGTGCCCAATTTTTTGTAAATTTCCTAATAAGCAAATAGAATTCTTTTGAAATAATAAGCAATACAAGTCACATGTTGTGTTTTTATTTTACGTTCCTGCGTAGCCTAATAAAATGTATGGGCATCTCTAATAATTTAATGTCCTATCTAAAGGAAATCCACTAGAAAATAGGGGATGAATATCTTGTATCTTTTGCCTTTCAAAGGCTTAAAATGTTAGTCTGTGTATCTAAAAATCGTCCAAAATGAGGGTCTAATGGGCAGCACATATATCACCATTTCAATATAAGTCACCCCCCCCCCCCTCCCGAGGCCCTGTTTATGGTTGTTGCTTTACAATAACCTGCCAAAATTATTGCCTGCGCGATGTGTAAAATTTT
>JAMKCH010032275.1:0-16620 GCA_023653785.1 Ophioderma brevispina | reverse complement strand
CAGGTATACGTAGTTGGTAAAATGAGGCAAGAGGGCGCTTCTCCATATCATCTTCATCCACATCATCATCCTCCTCTTCACAGGAATCGTCATCGTTAGCAGCAGGCTCTCCTTTCTTCTTTTTTGTCTTCTTTTTGGGTTTAAAGCGTCTGCTTGCTGACAACCTCAGCCTCATCTTAGACCACTGAGCTTTCCCCTGCTGTCCATCAACATCTACAACATCACTAATATCATCTCTTATTAGAGTGTCGACAGGATGTGTCGGAACACCATACATATCAGTAACCAAACGGTGTAGTTTGTCCTTTCGCGGTCCCTCTGCCGTCTTTTCGTTGATAATCCAGCGAGCAGTGTTTTTGCTAAGATTTTTGAGTAGATACTCATCCCAATTCTCAGAAGATGTCCGCTTGGATTGCGTTGGCAGTGCCGAAACACTTGCATCGGTTTCTGCAAGAGCATCTTGGGTGAGAAACGTTTGGGAACTGGCCTTAGTGGATGTTGTTGTTGAGTCCAACCCATTTTTATCCTCTTCTTTATCTTCTTCTATTGGTTTAGGTTTTGGTTTTCTCTGCAACGGTTTCAGGTGATGGTGTGACACAGTCTTGATATGGCATGGAAGATGTTTTTGGTCTGTTCCTCGAGCATTGTGTCTTCCAGTTGGGCCGGTGGCACCACGCTTACGTTCTCTTTGGACGACATCAGAGTAATTGAAAGCCTGTTGTATATCATCTCTGTTATAGGGCAACGTATGAGCTGCATGGACTTTCACAGCATCTTCGCTAAAAACCAAGTCAGCACTGACTTTCTTTAAGTAATTGCGTTGGTAGTTTTCTTTGACTTGAGCTGGTCGGCCAAATGGAAGTCCGAGGTCAGATAGGTGAATTGGAAGACTTTTTAGTTTGGTCTCATCTGCTCCCACCTGGGGTACAGTGACGCGGTCTGCACATGGGAACAGGACGGGATGGGTGATGGAGAGTCGGCTCACTGGTGTTGTCGTCATGGCTACCACCAACTGGTCCTGCATTGATGGAAATCATGAAAAAAAATTACACTTAAAGTTGCACAGACACATGTCTACTTTCAATTCCAGAAAAACACAGAACTATAGTCAAGGACAGAATCAGACCAATAATTATGTGTACACAAGGTTCATCAATTAGCACAGCACCACAGCTCAACAAAATATATTTATTTCCCTGAAAGGAGATTCCAATTTTGTACTTACATACTAAAGGTATATGTCCTCGCTGAGCTGGCCTTAGGACACCTGCATTACCATTTGACAGATGTGCTACTCCAGTGGGTCTTTTTCCTTGAGATATCCTTAAAGGTGCAATGAGAGATTTTTGAGGCACCTAAATATTGTGTTAGAATAATAATTTCATATAGACTAGACACTCAATAGATTTCTTATCTTGTATTTGGTTACAGAAATGCCTTAAAAGAGAGAAAAAAAGTGATTCAGATTTGCTTATATTTCAATATAATACACAGGCTGAATTTCGTATTTGCTCCTATACGAAATTAGAAATGTACCAAAGAAACATAAAGCTTAATCCTTTCAGGTGGGATTATTTTTGATGGAAATCTTTACATCAGGGCAAAAATCAGCACTTTCAATGTTTTTAGGGACACCTGATATGTGAAATCTCTCGTTGCACCTTTAAGACACATGTAGGTCCCCTTTTCCCCAAAAACTGCCTTCTTAAAATCACCGTCTCATTTTCGCACAGACACAGTGTCTCACTCCCGTACAGCATCACCGATCTCACACATCTCTTATACACCATTCCTTTCATATTCAAAGTAAATCTTTTCCCATGTAGCAACTCTCCACTTTCCCTAAACTTCACCAACCAGTGGCAGCGCCGGGGGGCGGGGGGGTTTCCCCCGGGTCGAAAGAAAAATGAAGGATTTGGGGCAAAATTCAGTGATTTGGGGCCAAAAATCAGCGATTTTGGGCCAAAATTGGTGCAAAAATTTCCAAATTTTCCATATTTTGCCCCCAGAAATTTCACTTCCCCCCAAGATTTCACTTCCCCCCCAGAAAAAGAGGTCTGGCGCCGCCACTGTCACTAACCACATTGATTTCTACTCGTTTATTGTTAGAAAGGGGAATCTAGCTGTGAGTAGTTATATAGTTATCACTGGAAGGACTGAGGCCAGCAGTAGTAACCAGGAAGCTATACAGTAGTTAGTTATAGCTAGTTTTAATCTACAATAATGGTAGATTTGAGCTTTACATATTGCCAGGATTTATATAATATTGGATGCCGCCGGAGCTTGATAGCTAAAGTGTCTGCTGTCGTCTTTTAAGCCAGAAGAGCTTCAGTTTTGGAATCAAAAAAGGGATTCCAGCTGCAGTTTGTGGTCCTATATGCATATAGGACCACAAACTGCAGCTGGAGGACATTAGCGACAGACTGATGGTGGTAGAATTACTTGGATTGTATTGCGAAAATTTTAGTGTTGTCGAGGGAAAACCTTTTTGTCTTGAACTGCTGGAACAAAATTAACCTTCAAGTTCTCGAATGATTCGCATGGAATATACCATGGATATTTATGTGAACTTATGCACTGTCATTTTGGAGTCTTCGCTGTGAGGACATATCATCGTTGAACTGCAACGCTTCAACACAGGACACTAGAGAACTCTTAAGTATAAAATTGTGTGTAATTTTAATATGTAATATTGTTTTTGGACATACCAAATTCTTGAACCAAACCAATTAAAAATCATTAAATCTGTTAAAAATTCAGATTACTTGTGCACAATAAGGCTCATTTATTTGTGTTTGTAAGGTATTTCTGACCTTTGACCACATCAATAACTGGAGTTTCCGTAACCCGACCCATCTCAAGTTCTGATTTTTTGTACATTAACTGGGTATATACCATGCCATTGTATGTTTGGACATACATTTTTTTCAGTTACAATGGAAAATAACAGAAAAATGGGTCAAATGCTACATGAAGCGTGTTGCTGATGCACTAAGGGTTAAACACAATGATGCTGGTAGCTCGGCGTATATAGCAATGCATCGCCGCAGACTGCATGCAGTGACAGCGACAAGTGGAGCATTGCTAGGGAGAGTGATGGTTAAAATCAGTCTCTACTGCGTACGCGTATAATGCATGCATATTTTGTTGCGGCTGCCCCGCGGCAAATATAAGCATGTATCACTTTGGTTGTCGCTCATGGCGGGATCCGGATGGTCATCATTATAATCACGGGAGATATAGGAAGTAGGTTTTTCTCGTCAACGTTCCTTGCAAGAAAGGGGAGTGATAAAAAAGTTAATTATGGAAGTACAGGGGTACAGCATTGGTGTTCACTTGAAAGGTATTGGAAACTATAAACTTGCACTGGATTAAATGGGCACTACGGGATCCGAGGAGGAGAAGTTCTTTTAAAAGGCACTTAAGCCTTAAAGGGGCCTTTATGGCATGGAAAAAAAATTGACATAATGAAAAGGACCCTTACTGAAATCACTTCCAGAGTTTGAAAACAATTTGGATGTTTATATTCTGTAAAAACAGTAACAACAGGAAGAGTTCCAGGGGGTAGTGGCAGTTTGTATGCAATTTCTGGAACAGAAAAAAAAGGTGGCACATTCCCTGACACGAATTACGTGTATCTAGCTGTTTTCGACACAATTCAAAAGCCATTTCCAGACCGGGATTCAGGAATTGTACTTTAGGCTTGTAGTTAATATGATCTGGCAAGTAAAGATGGATTAGCCGGGATTAGAAGTATACAATCGCAATGGTCTGTGAGCTGTGACTTGCTTTTCAAGTTTGGTAAATGCTGGCAGTAATGTCAGCATAATTGTTCATGGTTCAATCATGCACCGGTAAACCATTGTACTGCAGACTTAATATAAACAACAAGATTGACCTCCCAGTCAATAGTTATCCGACTATTGATCGGGTGAGAAAAATACTCCGTTGTTTTTTCATGATGTTTGTTCTCATGCAAGGGACAAATAACTTGGGGCTAGCGGGGCTATTTGAGCAAATGCTGCCAAAAAGTAGCCCTCGTAGGCAGTTTTACAAGAGGTCAAAATTTCTCACGGGGGGCTATTTTGTGAAAATTGAGGGCACTTGTATTTCAAGGGTGGTATCATGACTTGTGTAGGGCCTCCCCAACGTACCCTAAGCGCGTATTCCACTTGGCAACAAAAACAACCTAAGCACATAGTTTGGTGTACTTTGGGTTGTTTTGCTACCCTTAACAAGTGTTTTTTGATTTACTATCCTAAACAAGAATTTGCATGACAGTGTAAAAATACACCCTAAACAATATTTGGACATAAGTTTGCTACCCCTAAACACGCAAAAACGTCATAAAAAGTGCCTTTAAACCATCACGAACATCGGGTATTAGGCCCTGATAAAGGAATATTATCACATGATTTCATTTGAGTTTTCGTATGTATATCAATTTGTGCATGATCTTGTGCCTAATAAGTTTACAATTCAATTCCATTACATTAAATGTCAGTCTTTTAAATTGTCCTTATTTATTGATTACTGAGTCTTGTCAGATGTGTAATTATTGGCAGTATTTTTCTGCAAATTCAACCATTTCATTGAACTAAAACCTGCACTGAATATTCATAAAAACTTGTTTTGATTGACAAATTAGAGACAAACCCTAATTTTGTTTCCTTCGTACATTATACTTGTAACGATCAGTCACAAAAAGAAATGAAACTCCTAATTATAAGGCTTTATGTGTTGGAGAAGACTACGACGACATAGAGAGCTAAAATAAGGCGAAAAAATGGTTAAAATCTATAGATGGGGGAATTACCATGTGAAATCAGGAGAAAATCGGGAAACAAAACACATAGTTTCCCGCATTTTTAATGGGATTTTTTACAAGTATTCAAAATCACACCCTATAACAAATTTTAGTGAAAAGCATTACCCTAATTTTGAATTTGTTATGATTTTGATACCCAAAAAAAAAACAATGTACACGCGTAACATCGCTGGTCTCAAAAAACGACCCTATTACGCGTTTTTGTACATGACAGTATATCACCTTGGATACAAGTGGCCCCGGGCACAATAACGGGGAATGTCTGAAACTGTGTGTACAATTTACAATTTCTTTTCGGATTTCATGATATGAGCACAAAAAATGGGTATAATTTGCAGTTTATTCCGTTACCAATTCTGATGAATTTGCTAATTGTCACAAACCAATAAAAAAAATGATTGGCTTAGGAGTATGAAGTCGTGTTATTTTTCCCGTAACCCGCCCGCGTATGATTTTCTGCCCGCATATGAGATGCTGAAATCTCAAAAAGTTCATTATTTGATATTTTAAAGAAAATATCAAGATTTCTTCTTGTGATTACATCTGTGAATGTGATTTAGTAGATTTTAAACCAAAGAACAGTTGCAAAAAAAAGCCATTTTTAAATGTATGGTGGCGGTGGACACAAGGATATTTTAGCTATTATAGCAGCGCTGAGAGGTGGTGGAATTGCTGTTTTCAACAAATTACGCATAATGACAATGAAAAAGGAAGTGCCTCAGTATTGATAAATTGCAAAAAATTGTTATGGAGAACGATAAAATTGACTTTGATTGGCCTTATGTGGTATCATGTCTAATTCAAGGTCAGTTGGACGCAATATTTTAGTTTATTGTATTTTTTAGAGTTAAGAAAAAGACAAATAACATCTGATCTGGTATCCACATATTCCTGCTAAAAGCATGACTCGAGTGGCATTATCTTTTAACCTACATATTTTCACTGCCCTGCGGAGTCGTGCAAAAGGAGCATCAAACTCAGTACGAATGTGAAACAATTTGCTTTAAAGGTCCAAATAATGGCCCGATCGCTAATGCCTAGTCCCCAAAGCCCCAGATTTACCGGAAGTGGTCAATATTTGATATCTGAAGAAGTTGCATTTCTCCATTTACCCTGTGAAATCTCTAGGGCCAAAAGGATATTGGTTTGGAAGTTTTAAGCAAAAAAATGTGGCCTACAGTTGGTTGACCAAAATTAATTTTACAGAGTACTCTAGGGGTTACAAAATCACGTTTTAGCTCTCACAGCAAAACGGATTGAAATATCGGTGCGAGACATTACAGATGGCGGTTTTTGGGTGGAAGCCAATCTATGCCCCTCCAAACATGATGAACACTCCTATCCTGAAATCGGGCCACCCCCGGCCTTTTAACGATTCTCTGAATGGTCATGATTAGCCAAGTTACTTACTTTCGGGATATAAGACATCAGTAGACAAAACCCCTGAATGTTAGAGTTTTCTGCAAGAAAAATAAACTTAAAAGAGCAAATTGATGGACTTTTCAGAGGATGACACTTTCACAGACTAAGGTCCCAAACAAATTACCAAGGCAAGTGCACATACTGACAAGGTAAAAAGGTTGCATGTGCGAGCGTATTTTTGTAAACAAAACTCAGGCCCGGGTGAAACTGTGTACAAATGCCCATAGCAAAGGCCGTAGCGGATCTCCCACTTCTGGGGGGTGCGGGACTTCGAAAAAGTGGACTTTTTGCGAAAAAGTGGACTTTTTGGTGAAGAGTGGCCATAACCCCCCTAAAATGGTCCTTTTTTAGGCTTTTGAACAATTTATCACCAAAAAGGGGACTGTCTGGTCAACAATTTCAAAAATTTTGGACTTTTTATCAACAAAGTCAGCTAAAAGTGGACCTTTGCCGCTTTTGTGGAAATTTGGGGGGTGCAAATTGACCGGAGAGACAGTAGCGTTATAACACAGTGCCACGTAGGACTCAGAAGTACTGATTTCAGTGTGCGATGCCGCTCTCAGACACTCTCTTGATCATTAGCTATCCCAAATGTTGTATTTTGAATCCCTTATCAACTGGCCTAAATATGGATGTTGTCATCTCACCAACCTAGTTATTGCGCATGCGACCAAAATGGAACCACGAGGCAGAGGCATAGGATTGAAAAACTGGAAAGGTATCTAAAAATTAAAATAATCTGTTTTTCGCATAATTGTCTGCAATCGAGTATAACAAATGGGCCCTGTTTTGTCAGAGCATTGCATGCAAAGTGTATCTAGATCATGTAACTGAAGTTGGCGTTTTGACAAATATATCTAGGAAAGTCACAATCACTGTAGATTATAAGGCTCTGACCATCAGATTTAGATCCATAATTTTAACTTATGGCATCAGCTTTTAAATTTGGGACATAATCTTTGGTTACAACTATTCTGTGGAGTTCCAATTCCATTTAGGTTTGAGATGTGTGAGATGCATATTTCATAAATAAAAAGAAAAAAATAATTTTCTTTTGCATACATAGCATCTCTAGAGTCTGTAGAATTAATTGTTTACCAATTTGTAACCGAGGCTACAATTTGTTACCAAAAAGTTCATGTAACATGTACACAGGCTGCCAAATTTGCAGCCCAATGTAGACACAACAAGGGTAAGTTTTCACCTGAAAAATTTCATAAATGTGAATTTAAATTTTCATTATCTGGAAAAATGGTATCACATGAAGCAGAGGACATCTTCAAGAATGCATACCACTAACGTTTATTGCAAAAGCCCATTGCGACAGTAAAGTTAGAGCAGAAGCTGTAGTGTGTATCTTGGCTTAAGGACTGAGCTCAGAGATTCCCGATAAGAGCGCACTCAATTTCAAGAAATCGTGTTTGCATATACAATAATGTTTATCCATACTAATCACTGTGTGAAAACTAAGCTCAAATGAAGTCCTTCATATAGAAAGATCTAGTTCATGTTATAAAATTCCGGTATCCTACGGCACTGTATACAACTGTGCATAAATGCTACTGCATGAAAACGAAAAAAGCCGATTCATCTCTAATTTTGGAATTAAGCAGTTTAGGGACTGTCGTTAGTTCTAGATCATTATTTTAATTACTACACCAAAAAATTTATATTTCGAAATTCTGAGTCGCCTTTTAAATGGCACTTTGACTACACACAACTTCCTACAGGACTAAACAGCAGCCATAAAAAATTAAGACTAGAGAGTAATGATCATCAGGACTAGCCATGAGTACACAAGGATGCTTTATTTTCAAGCTCAGGGCTAGAATTCTGCATTGTTGGAATCCCAGAATCGATTCTCGAAAGATTCCGTAAACTGATTTGCGTGAATTCAATTTCAGAACTTAAAGGTGCAAACAAGAGATTTCAAATAACAGGGTGTCCCTAAACAAATGGGAAAAAGTTAAGATTTTTGCCCTGTGTAAAGCTGTCACGAAAAAACTCCCCATCTGAAAGGATTAGTTAGAAATGTTCTTTGGTAAACATTGTGAAATTCTAATTTGTATAGGAGCAAATACGAAATTCAACCAATGTTTTATATTGAAATATAAGCAAGTCCAAAATCACCTTTTTTCTCTCTTTAAGCCTCTGTTAGCAAACAAGGTAAGAGATCTATTGAGTGGCAATCTATATGAAATCACTATTGTGACACAATTATCTGGGGTGCCTCAAAATCTTCGTTGCCCTTTGAACACGTAGCAAATTAGATGATCCTGCAAACATTTGTTTCTGGGAATCAAGACTGATTCTGGTAAGTTGTATGCAGCGACGAAATTCTACCCCTGAAGCTCATCCTGAATAGCCGTACGAGGTGAAAAACAAAAGTGCGCAAAATCACACCAAAGTACAACACTGCAAACAAAATGTTGCAACCAAGGCTATCTCCAACTTGCCAAAACAGAAGTGAGGGGGGAAACTTGCGATCGCCTGCTGCGCCGTCGACTGATGATGATGACAATCACTGCACATCGTGAGGCACTATGCTTTAGCGCGTATCGAATGATTTGTTTTATACGCACATTGTTGCAAGCATATTTTTGTCAAATGCCCGGATGTCCGCTTCCCGGCTATATAGCATTATTTCGTACCCAAGTCCAGTCCAATCATTATCAGGCATGCAATGGAATGCAATGCCAATGTGAGTGTTAATGTAAGCGTGCTCGATTGAGAGGGCTTATGCATGTAACTTTGCTCTGCCTCTGTGCATGCCAGAATTTCCGGTTTCATCCATTTTGAGGAAAAATCAGACATTGTGCTTGTAAATTTTATTTTCTAAATCGAGTGACGCTGAACGTCAGCCAAATGCATGACTGAACTGTATGTGTGTAGAAGTGGGGAAAAAGTTTGTATTATTTTTAGCCTAAGATTTTGGCCAATGACTGAGCCTCAACGGAATAACTCTGAAACTGCACTGGCAAGGCATGTGGCATGATATGATGGTGACTAGCTTGACAGGTCATAGAGTAACCTCGACAAAGATTGGTGATCATGATCATGAATGATGATGTGGTTCACACAGAAGGCTAACGGGACAGGGCAGGACGCCACAAGAGCGTCACTCAAGCTTAAAGTTAGGGGTTTATAACAGTCGCCTCAATCACCTTCGATCCTCGATCAGTCCTATTAGACAAAATCGATGCTGATCGGTATTGTTCTGGTGCCCGAGCCGAGTGCACTTGTGTGTGTGTAGTCGGCGGAGCCATATGGACAGACTAGGATGGTAAACGAATGATAGTCACGCAGGTGCCAATACATTTATGTTTAGGCAGGAAGTTGAAGCTAAAGAATGCGATTTGTAACGTAACAAGCTATAACAATAGAATCCAAAGCTTGATTGACAGGGACGTCCACCCGGTCGTTAGGCATTCTGTGTTTCACATTCAGGCATTGCAATTTGCTGCCATTGGCCAGGCCATGGCCCATGATGGCCAGAACAGAATATCTGCATGATCATCTGCATCTGTCGAATACTGAATTGTGCCAACACTAGGACCTAGGTCCATGTAATCCTGAATAACATGTAGTTGGAAGATTCTACGTTTGACTTTAAAACCAATTACTCACCTTCTAAAGCCGCTTCTATATTTAAGACACACAAATTGCGCATCTTGTTCCAGCTTTCACTTCCCTTGCTTCAAAATTCAGTTCAAATTAACAGCCACGACAAGCTGGTTTATAAACGTAACCACGGTTGTCGTGTTTCTAGATCGCATTTCATGTTTTTTTTAAAACTCGATAAAAAAGAAATCTTAATCGGTCAAAAAATGCCGGATACTGGAAAAAATATATAATTAAAAAACCGTTTTACATTCGAAACACAAACATCAAACTTTCTAAATATAATTATAAAAAATAGGGAGTGTTTCCGTAGCCGTATACGGACTAAACCCCAGGGTCCGTAGCGTATATCGGCTATATAACCAAAACAGGCCGTGTGGTTAGGTAGCCGTATTACGGAGCGTGTCCACAGTGATCGGTATATAGCCGGACACAGTCATGGGTGACGAAACGTACGACCAAGTAATCATGAAGAAAGACAAAGAATTGTATATTTACGCAAGGTGTGATCATTATAAAATGGTGGAAATTATGAATTGGTCTTTAGTTAGGAATTAGGATCATCAATAGTTTGCGGACTTTGCGATCCTTAGCCTATCCGTTGGTGCCGAAATAATTAACCCAAAGAGCTGATCAGAAAATATGTGGCTGTTGCAACTCCTCTCCATAGTATGTGTCAACAGTGACCTGTTTAAGAGGTTTTTTTGTAATGCTAGTGCCTACTTTTTAAACATATTATATGAAATATCAAACACTATAGAAATATGAGGGTGCCGACTTATTTGTTGTATTCATTTTAGAACCGTTCTTCAAACGCGAACCATAACTAAGTTCATGAGCTCTTGTTAGTGCGAAGTCTTTTATTAAAGAAATGCAATTATAAACAAATACAAGTGGTTTTGTAAAGTCTCTATTCGAAGGTTACAAAGCGCATAAAAATAAAACGACACTCCACGGACCCTAAAATTCCTTTTCTCTGATCTCTTTATTTACTGCCAAATTATTTATGTGATGACTGTCTACAGAGCAAAGAAAATAACTAAATAAATAAAAAGTTTGTTTTTTTTTTTAATTGTCTTCTCCGAATGACAACCCAGGTGTTTGCAGAATGAGAGAAGAAATACCGACCTTAATTTGATCCCAAGTCTAGATTTTTTTTTTTTGGTTTCAGAATTTTCACAATTTGACACCAAAACAACGTTTCCAAACAAAATGAAGTTTTAATAATCTTAGCCAAACAAGAAATAGTTTAATGTTTCAGTTTCCCTCGCGCTGCAGCGCCATAGAGCTTTTAAATTAGATTGAGCTCATAGCTCCTCTATGCAGCGGCGGCCCGGGGCGATTATTTTTTTACACTTTTTTTTACATGTTAAGGAATTTTTTTCTGACACGAAGTGTCTCAAAATTTGGCCGAACAATTCAACCATACAAATAAAACAAGAAAAAAATTGGAACTTATGGACACTGAGGGTCTATAGTTTTTTTCAATTTTTTAATTTTTCTTTAAGGGGGGAGGAACGTACTTTTTAGGTGTTAAAGTACCATTTTAAAAATAAAATAGTATCGTCATAACATTCCCACAATACGCTGAACTCCTAAGCACGATGGTTGCATGGTTGAGGAGTAGGACGGGAATTACACTGACCAGAGAAATTCAACTATTCTTTAACACACACATGGTGCACATAACATCATTTGAAATCATAAAAAAGAGGTTGTTAATGGAGGTTTTTTTAAGCAATAGTCATAGCACATTTTTTTGAAGAGCGACCCCCAATTTTTCAAAAATTTGGAGATTTTACACGATTGCATGGTAACGGGCCATGGCTAGTAAGCCATACCTGTGAATGGTTAAGCTTCGAAATGTCTTGGTCACAAAACGAAGGAATTTTGTATAGAATAATTATTATCGGGGGATCCCCGATAATAATAAACCGGAATGCTGGAAACGCCTTCCAATGTGAAATAGCCGGGAAATAGCGCCATGTACGTGTCTACGCGCTCTCCAGTAAGGTTTTGTTTGATAGTTCAGGCAAGCCAAGGTAGAGGTTATTTCTCGAGGTGGCACTATTTCATAATGGACGGACATTAAACGTAGCATTTCCAGCTCTGCCGTTAAGTCCAATATGGGATCCAAATCTAATTACAAAACGCCTTCTTATTTTGTGATAAATATGCATTTTTTAGCATTCTCGTTCGAGGTATAGTTTTCCTAGACAATTACCAACCTGTAACTGTGCAAAAATATCACAAATTTTGAAATTGGGGCGCTCTTAAAAAAATGTGACTAATAGCTGCTTTAATTACTCATCGTCATCGCTATATTCCTTGATTAATTCTTGGAAGAGCGGTTGGGGGCATCTACACGGCAGCGCAGATCCAGATCGGATCAGTTTCCCCGAGATCCAGATCACGGGAGACCGTTTATAGAAATTTCCACGGAGCAGTGAGTGCGAAAGTACGGCGACCTTTCGAAGCGTAAAGTGTACGTATGTTACGCGTAACCTTGGTAATGAGGAATACTTTACGCGATAACATAAAAGTACGCGCTTAAAGTGAGCGACACTAACCAAGCGGTGTATCACCATGTACGAGTTGCAGATCTGATCATGCCCGTGTAGACGCAAACGGGATACGAGATCTGGATCGATTGGATCGATTCTGGATCGCGCTGCGGGTAGATTGCCCCTTGTTTGGTCAGAACTGTGTTGTTGTGTTGTTGTGGGATTTTAATGGCGCCTGCAGCACGTAGGCTATTGCGCAAAACAAATTATTTATAGAAAATATATACGGAAAAAGCAAAGAATCATAATGCAAGATGTAATAAATACTAAATTAAAAAAAAAAAAAAAAAAAAAAAAAAAAAAAAAAAAAAAAAAAAAAAAATATATAATTAAT
The DNA here is from genome assembly GCA_023653785.1 of Ophioderma brevispina. Classification (NCBI taxonomy): domain Eukaryota; kingdom Metazoa; phylum Echinodermata; class Ophiuroidea; order Amphilepidida; family Ophiodermatidae; genus Ophioderma; species Ophioderma brevispina. The sequence goes on along the minus strand of JAMKCH010032275.1, from coordinate 3,851 downwards.
TTGATTACACGATGCATATCTGGATCAACATACGAAGCTTTAAGGCTCATAAAAAAAAAATAACAAAATCAGGACTAATGAAAAAGAAAGCGTCTAGCGGTCGTGCCAAACCTGTAATACCATTAAAACCTACAATAAAAACCCTACCGACAAAAAACAGCACCTGACTGGACGTGCTGTATGTCCACACTTTAAGGCCCGGACCCCGTAGACTAAGATTTGCCGTAGAACTACATACATATCGCTTGTGCTAAATCTATTATAACTATATCTGTAGTGTTTTTGTTTCTTCTTCGAAGCCCCCCCAATTGAGTATACAAATAGGAGTATCCGACATTACCGAGATGTTCCCAAATTAAACTGCTTCAAATTCAGATTTTATAATCGTTAATATTATTTTTTTCAGGGTAAAATAACTTCAAAATTTAGGTAAGCTTGCACGAAACTAAGCTACCCATCGATTCACGCAATGGATACTGTTGATATGCCAAATTAGTAACTCCACACAGTTCTTTGTGCCGTGGTTTGAGCGATACCATGCCCTTCAAAGGCATACTTGTATTCTACAAATACAGTGCAAGTATAATTCTTTGGAAAAGAGTAGGTAAAATTATTTTAAACAATCTGTGTCGTTGTTTTTGTCTAAATAACCATGATATTGTTTTCATAAAGAGGAAAAACTTCCTTATTTTGAAGTCGAATTGCCCAAAACCAAAATAACCTCATCCCCGGCTTGCGCTTTTTGAAATATTCTTGTATTCATGTGGGTGCTGTTCATTATTCCGAATGGTTTTGTTCGTTATTCGAAGTTCGTTAGTCCGTGAAAAGATTCGTTAATCCGAACACGCGGAATTCCTATACCTACGTAGCGTTATTCCAAGATTCGTTAATCCGAACATTTTGTTCTTTATTCCGAAGGTTTGTTATCGAAGGTTCGTTTATCCGAAGTTGGCGTTTTTCGAAGAGTTCGTTTTCCTGAAGGTTTCGTTGATCGAAAATAAATAAGGTTTGAGATCCGAAAATGAATAAGGTTCGTTGATCGAAAATGAAATAGAGTTCATTGATCCGAAAATGAAATGAGAGTTCGGTGATCCGAAAATGAAATGAGGTTCGTTGAGCCGAAAATGAAAAGGTTCGTTGTGACGAAAATGAAATAAGGTTTGCATCCGAAAATGAGAAAAAGTTCATTAATACGAAAATAAAAATACGGTTCGTTAATCCTGAAAATGAAATGTGTTCGTTAATCAAAATGTTTTGAAGTTAATATTCTGCACAAGACCAAATTCTTTAAACCCAGTCGTTTTCAGAAGAATTTAAATTAAGAAAGATTACGAATTTTGAAGCCAAAAGATAATTGAGGAATGTGGTTTGGGGGGGGAGTTAACAGCAGTCCATTAACTGTCCATTTCCGAACCTTAAAACCAGATAAGGAATGACCCGATTACATTCCCTATACTCCATTTCCTTACCTCCGCGCAGTGATGTCAGCCCCGGGATTTGATGGTCGCACCAATAAACCGCGCGCGCTGCTTTAAGGGTACACATCCACCTTATTATACACTTTTGGCGGACCACTTCCGGCAAAAATTTATCACAGCAATAGTCCGTATCACAAGGAAAATTTCTGAGTTATTGATACTATTGAGCACATTTTCGCATTAAATTTGGTCTATACCGATTTTTTTTGGGAACGGTAGCCTGACTTCTGAAAGGAAAAGTGTTGATTTAAGCTTGTTTTGGCGGATTAACAAACACGTTGCATTTCCCGGTTCGAGCGAAAATTTTAGTAGCGAAATTCTTATCTCCGAGAAAGGAAATCGACTAATATTTGAAAATTTATACGGAAAAGTTGTAATGAATTTTGAATATGTTATAAAAAGAGAGTCTGCGAACAAAACTGGGAAACTCTCATTTTATGAAAACGCAATGGTAACTGAGATTACAGCCCATTTCTACACAAGTCTATGGGAGGCGGCGATAGTGGGTTGTACCCTTAATAGGGCACTGGCACATTTCACAAAATATGTAAATTTCTTCATTTGCTCGCAAAATGATAGTCTAGGCCATTGGAGGAATACAGGTATAGTTTACACCTAAAAAATAATATCCTAAAACAGCTTAGGGGCAATTAATTAAAAGGCCAAAACCTCAGGAAATCTGTAGGGCTAACTTTTAGTTGCAGTAACTTTAATCAACAAATGTGTCTATTACATGAATATCATAGACTCGTACTCATTGATATCAAAACCACCAAGTCACAGACCAGTCAAGCAGGGGGCATCATGGGAATCAACTCAACGGCGTGTGGTTTCTTGTGTTAAATGCCTTCGTCGCCTGCTGATTAATTGACTCCGGAGTCATTAATTATTAAAATCGTTCTGTTTACCCATAAGGGCGCTGATTTTGGCTTAATCACCATTTCAGGGAAGGCTGCTACTATGGACTATAAAACGTTACAACCATGCAAAAATATTAATTTTTGACAAAATCTGACGGCGCACTATTTTTCAATGTGCCAGTGTATCTTTTAAAGCGACGGCGTTTTACACGCGAGGACATCGATGGCAATCTTGAATAAAAATCCTCCGCCCTGAAAAGTTCAACACCGCTATAGTTCCTATAAATTTATTTTGATTAGAAACTGTCTAAGAGCCCAGGACAATAAATTACTAATCTAAGATTTACTAGTCTAATATTTTTTTAATATAATCGCTAGCGTCGCAGACCGATAGCCCTTAAGGTGGCTGTGAAGTCAGGGAACTTGTCCAAATGGCCAGTTTTTAGTTTTGTTCATGTTTAACGGCATAACTGTTTTCTTTTCCATATATTTTAACAGAGATCGATATATATTTTATTTTCCTCATATTTTGTTTATTTTACTTTTTAATATGTTACGCATTTTTGACCCAAAAACAATCACAATGGGATGAACTGCAAAAGGGCGGTAATTTCGCGTATTACCCAATACTCGCCTGTGCTAATCGGCGCGCGAGATGTAATGAGCGCATCAGAAACGCTGATGCATTGATTCGACTATGACGCACACCCTGGTAATTTATGCAATTGTAAAATGGTTGCCCAAGTGAGTTGCTTTTGCAAACGAAGGGATATATTTAAATTTCACGATTTGAGCCTCCTAAATTGTTTGAATTTTGAGCATAAGATCCAGATGAAGCAATTTGACCTGGTGCAGATACAGTGTGAAGAATAAGAGATGAAACGCTTGTGGTTTGAGTAAGGCTATATTGTGTAGCGAAAATGGGACAATTATTGGACAAAAATGGCGATTTCTCTGTGTTCACTTTTCGACGATAATTCGTGATTTTCGGTTCCCAGTTATCGAAATCCATATAAAGCAAAAGTTAAGAAAGAAAGCACGTTATAGGGCATATCAAAATCTAGGGTCGGTATTGTAGTTTTTAATTTTTTGAAAAAATCGTGTCGATTTTTATGTCAACATTGAACAATCTTGGCGTTTGTTACAAATTGAAACACGCGGTTTTGGCTTTTTTGGCAATAATTGATAAATAGTGAGAATGTAAAAAAAGGGCTAATACCGATCCTATAGAACGATACTCTGTAATACAATACGAACAAGGCACATTTTCTAACATTTCTATATTTTTTATAGGGAACCAAAAAAACATGAGTGCAAGTCTCTAAAATCATTTTATGATTTTCTCAAAAACTACGTTATGTTGGGGGGAAAATATTATAATTTGGAGTTTCCTTGAGTATTTCCTTCTCAATATGTATACTTGATATATGCGCGGGCCCCCCACCCCACACACTTAAGAAGATACGGCAAAAACAGTTCTGTGAATTCCTGACTTCACAGCACCTTAAAGGAG